>JAODAL010017861.1:0-76432 GCA_025379985.1 Phyllomedusa bahiana | reverse complement strand
CTGGTTGGGAACTCCTGCCAGGGGAAAATTTGTCAGGGTGAATTCTTAAAAGTTCAAAAAGGGTTTGGATGCATTTCTGGGGGGTAAAAATTAAGGTTTATGTTGGGTTTTTTTTTTTTAACCCCATAAAATTTTTTTTGGGTGATTTTAAAAGTGTACAAAAAATCGTATATGTCATTGTAAGACCAAAAAATTTAATTTTTTATCCCCAAAAACAAAACCCCGCCCCTCCAAATCCTCCCAGTTCAGAGCAGAAAAATACCTTTCAATCCATAGTGCAATATTTTAACAGTAGTTTTGTACAAAAAAAATTGACCTGACTTTGGGGGCGGCCCCCCACACAACTGCCATAAAAACCCGTCCGGGAAACCCTCTCACCGGATCCCCAAACCCCCTTGCCAAAAAGTTCGGTGCAGCAAGCCGAAGTATCCAGCTTTACCCCCATTTTTTTAAAATTAATTTTGGCCCTCTCTTATAATAACCCCCCTCTCCCAGAGCAATCGATTTCCCTTTTGTTAAAAATTTTTCCTTGCTGCGGAGGTTCTGCATCCACCCATTTGTCGTATTTTTTCCCTTGCCTAAATAAAAGTCGTTTGCGATTTTTCGCCTCTAAAAAACCGTTTTTTTCCCACATATCCCAAAATAAAAACCCAAACGGATTCAGTCACGAATTTGAAAAATCGCTGGATCATTGGAAAAATAAAAAATCCAATATCGTTTTGTTTGGGGCAATGCCAAAAACATGTGCTCAGAGGGGGGCCGGGGAATGAATATTCATGGGAGAGGCCCCGAATTCCAATTTTATGTGAAATAGGGGTTCTGTAAACTCGTGTTTAAAGAATAATTGAGGATTCGTGCTGTTCACTCCTGAAATCATGGTATGGTCTCGTTTTCCAAATATTAGGCTTATGGGGCCCAAATATTCCCCCCCACTACTACGAAATTATTGGGTTTTAGAAAAAAAGTTTCCCAATAAAGTTTTTATAAAGTGGTATCAGCCCCTTCGTTGTTTTGATGTTTTGAATATCTATCGGATTTAAAATTGGATTATATTGAATTTGTTGTTTTTTGCTTTTAAAAGGGGGCCTAAGCTGAAGTATTTGTTAGTGTGTTGCGGTAAGGGGAAAATTCCCTTTTGCAATTGCTGAAAACTTTTAAGCCCCCCCCTGATTGAAAAGAGTGGAGACTATTAAAGGGCCCCTGATGCCCTGACTAAAATCCCTGAAGCAAAAAAAAGTTCGGACAACCGGGGGGTTTTCCCAAATCCCGGTATGGGATGTGCACCCTGAACCCCCAAAAAATCCCCGAAATTTTCCACCAAGTTTAGCTCGTTTTAAAAAGTTGGAAACTTTTTGGGTGCATAAAAAGTTTTTGCCCCCGTTTCCCCCAAAAGATTGGGAGTTTTAAAAATGTGGGTAATAGTTTCAAGTTAAATCTTACCCCCTCCCATCCCAATTTTATATTGCGTTGTGCTCCAAAAAGAAAAACTTGCGGGATTGGGAATTTCCCAACCCCCTCCCTCGCCCTTTCCCAAATTGCGAGTTTTAGCTTTATCCGGGGATGTGTCCTCCCCCGATGGGTTAAAGATAGCATTGACTTTAAAAAAGAATTTTGGGGGAGCAGATTGGGGGTTTTATGAGGAGGTACAAAAGGGGCATAAAAATATTTTAACCAGATTTGTTTCCCCTACGAAAATGGTAATTTACCCCAGACCCCAATTTTTTTTTAAATTTAACTAGAAATGGATCCAGTTAAACCCGCCCAAATTTCCTGTAAATTCACAGAAATATTTTTACCCAGGTATGGGGAAAAATTGGGGGCCAGAAGTGGTATTTTCCCCAGGGAGAGAAATTGATCCAGGGCATCCACGGGCAAAAAGGACAGACTTCCCCCCAAATTAATTGTCAACCCAGGTAGGCAAAAATTTTTTTTAGTAAAATTTGCTTGGAAATGAGCCCCCAGTATTCCCAAAAAAAAGGAGGATATCTCGGTTTAAGGCTATTTTGTCCCCCAGCTCCCTTCCTAAAGCCTTCAAAGGGTTTTTGCTCAACTGAGAGCTAAGGCTCAATTGGGGGAAAATGCAATGGAGAAAAAAGGGGCTTTTCCCTGTCTTTTTCCCCCTTGAAAATAAAACGCCCTGTTTGAAAAATTATTAGACTTGCCCTTGCCTTAGGATCAGTTTTAAAACGCTTAACCGGATATAAATTTTTGGGCCCAAACCCCAATTTATGAAAAAAAACCCCCCAAAAAAGAATTCCCCCCCACCTTAAAAGGCCTTAGCAGCATTTAAAGAACAGATTGACCTCCCCCCAGCGTTTAAAACGGGAAGCTGCAGGTTCGGTACAGTCCCGAAAAATTATTGGACGTATCCTTGTGGTAAAAAAAACCCGCTGTCAGGATGCCGGCTGATACCACCGCGTTTTTTCTGTTCGCAAAGCCCTTGCTGGATTTTGGTATCATGGGATTAGAAAAATGGGCCTGTATGATCGGGGAGAATGGATCTTTATAGGTTTTAATAACCCCACTATTTTTTAGCCTTTGCATTAAAGAGGAACTCCCCTGTGTCTCTGATCTGAAAACCCCCAACAAATTAGGTAAAAACACCCCCCCAAACTGCTGTTTCTCTGTAGGAATCATCCCCGGGGGATTGTTATTTGCCAATTTAATTCACCTGGTTTTCCCTCTAGCCCGTAGAGGCGCACCCAATCCCCTCTCGGGTTCTGAATTAAATGGGAAGATCTATACCCGAAAAATATTTTTGGGGTCTGAGAAGGGGAAAACCCAAATTCTTGATGTGTAAAAAGTTATAAAAATCCCAAAATTACCCCCAAAAACTTTTCAAGGGTTCTGTCATTAGGGCCTGAGGGTGTCGGAGTGGTAAAAAAATTGGACCCCCTCGGGGGAATTAATGTTTAGTGGCTAAGTAAGGGCCCCGCCTGTCCCTTCACCAAAATAAGTTTGTTTTTTTTTAAAAAAAATCGTTTATTTTCGGCAGTTCTAATGAAATGGTTCGGTACCCTGGCCTTCGGTTCCTCCCGGGTTGTGAGGCGAAGCAAAAAAAGGGAAACGATTCTCAGCAGCGACTTGTACGGATAGTTTTTTCTGCGCCCCCTTTTAAAAATTCAAGGTGTAATTTCCAGTGTCAGCCCCCTTAGGTACGCTTTTTTTGTGTCCCCACTGTTCTGTTCGGAGCGAGTCCATATTATCTGAAAGAATTCCCCCAAATCTACCCCATTTTTAACTGTTCCATTAGGGGCAGCCAGAGAGCTTTTAAAAATCCCCGCCTTTTTTTCTTGGGGGTAAAAAAAGGATTTTAACTGTATCAGCATTGGCGAATGTTTAGAAATGGGGTTAAGTACTCGTTTTTTGTAAATTTGAAGGCCCCTGATTACCCCAAAACCCTATTATTTTTGACAATGTGTTTTTAGTATGAATAAAAGGAATAGTGAAACCTTAGGGGTTTAGAGCCCGATGTCTCAAGTTCCAAATTCCCAATCATGGTCAAAGGAGTAAGCTGAGGGTGTGTACATTATTTTGCTTAAATTTATCCCAATGGGGTCCACCACGTATTAAAAAACCCCCCATAAGAACTGGGACATCGGTTTAAAAATTAAAAATTAAGCATGCTTTAAAAAGGGACTGCAAAAAATGGGTGGAGGTATATAATGTTTACCAAAAAAAAGTGCAGTATATTTTTTAAGTTAACTTTTTCTCCCCTCCCCCCTCTTCAATAGCCAGCATTAAAAGGAATGGATTTATGGGTGTGTATGGGGCGCCCCCCGAAAAAATTACTGTGTAAACAATGATTGCCACCCCACCTGCCCTTTGAAAACATTTTCTGTATCGGACACCTATGTGTCTCTTGAAAAATAATATAGCTGGCTGATATGGGAAAGAAAAAAAAACATCGCATATTTTTGTTTTTGGGGCATTGTCCCCTGACATTCCGGAGGCGTGTTATCTTATCCCCATTAAACTCCCGTGTCCCCCTTAAATGCCAAGTTACTTAAATGTCAAGTGTGGTGGGAAACCCTCCCCCCTGCCTAAAAGTAAACAAAAAAACTTTTTGGAGATAGAAAACCTCCCCCCTCGAAAAAAACATGTAAAAACCCCAAATTTTAAAAAAATTACAAAATACAAAAAATTAAAATGTGCAAAAATTTTAAACAGCCCCAAAAAAGGCTCAGCCCCCTACGACCCCGGAAAAGAAGGCAAAAGTTTTAAATGCATAAAATAGACTAAAGTTTTTTCTCCAACACTCCCTGCTCCTAAACATGTATTTTTAATTGAAAAATGAAAGGGTTGGGCGGGGCGAAAAAAAAAAAAGAAGGGAAATCAGAGAGGGGAAGGAAAAAAATGGTAAGGGGGGGATCATTACTCTCCGGAATCCTTGGAAAATGCGCCTTTATGGAGGATTTATTGGGGCAATCCATGCAAGGGTCTCTTGGGGTGTCGAAGAATGCGTGAAATTTAAGCCACATCAGGTTGGTGGGAAAATTGCATGGCGTATTGACCGAAGCGCCGGGCCGCTTTTGAATCTGAAACTGCGCTCTTTTTTTTTGAACCCTGTAGAGAAAAAACGGTAGAAGGAGATCCGGACAGCCGTCACCATGACGTCTGCTGAAGGCGCGTTTGCGCAGTATAGTGTCTCTATCTTTAAGTGCAGCAGCTTAACCCGCAATGATCTAGGGGGGGCCCCTGGAGGTAAGGGCGCATTGGGACCTGTGGCCCTCTCAACTGCAAACAGAGAAGTAAAGGATTTTTTTCCAAAAAAAATTTTTGGGGCCCGGGGCTCAAGAAACTTGTGGGTTGGAGCCCTCTGTTTTTTGGGCACTCCCCATGGCAATTGTTTTGCGGGACGTTTCCAGAGTCCCTTTGGCGGAGTGCCCTTTATCACTGAGAATGCGACTCCCAGTCCCCCTGATAGGAGTGAATTGGTCCCCTTTTCATGATTGGTTTTAGAGCTTTGACCCCCTCGCTATCTTGATATCAGCCGCATGATGTTAATATCCTCTTTAAGACCCCAATTGTGTGTCAGGGTGGTAAAACGTATGGCATTTGGGGAACAGCTTGAAACAAACCCCCGGAGGTCCTCGTATCTTGTGTGCTTGTAAAACTAGGAGTGCCTGGTATTTGTTTTGGTCTGGTCTGTATGCATGTGCTGGGATTATTCCCTTCCCGTGCTTTTGTTGTTGTCACAGCCATGCTTGTTTAAAATTTCCAGCATCCCGTGTTGCTTCTGGGACTCATGCGAGAAAATGTGGAAGGGTTGGGGCATTTGGGCTAAATTTAGCCGTGCCCTGGGTACCCCCGCTTGCTTCCCCCTGTTTTTGCAAACACGCTGTCCCCGGGTTTTTGTTCGCTCCCTCTCACCTTCTGGGTCCTTTTTCGGGAGTCTCGAACAGGTTGGAAGTGCCAGAAAACTCCGTGGTTTGGAAAAGCTCTGCTTGTTGTCCCCGGAGTTTGTAAATCCCATGCCGCTCCAACACGGATTTACAGGAGCAATGCTGGAGCCCCCCCAAGATGCTGCGCTCCGCTTGAGTAGGCTCCCCTGTTAGGATTTTGGGGGGAGCGATGTTGATCCGGGATTTTTCGATTGCCAGATTGGGTCAGGGAAAGGGTTTTTCCCCCAAAATGAGGACAAATTTGGCTTTTACCCCATTGGGGTTTTTTGCCCTTTCCCCTTTGGTCAAAAACCCCTTGCACAACGGCTGAATGGATGGACGTTTGTCTTTTTTCAGCCTTATAACTATGAAAAAATATGAAGAGGAGAGAAGTGGCTCTGTGATTATTTTGGGTTATATGATAGAGGGAGGGAGCTGAGCTCTGTGTTTTTTAGGGTTATATGATAGGGGAGGGGGGTGAGTCTGTGTTTATAGGGTTATATTAGGGGAGAGAAGCTGGTCTGTGATTTTTGGGTTTTTTTGTTTTTGGGGAGAGAAAGCTCTCTGTGTATAGGGTTTATGATAGGGAGGGAGCTGGCTCTGTGAATGAGGGTCAAAACAAAAGCCCCAAAAATCTCTAACGTACCTGTTGTCTAAAATGGAACAACAATTTTTTCTCTAAAATTCTTCAGCTTTTTAGAGAATAAGGGCAAGTTTTGCGCCCGTGGTTAGGGTAAAGGGTTGTTACATGTATAGTTCGGGGGTTTGGAGCCGCTCGCCCCATTGACAGTCTGTGGCGGTAAGCGCGCGAATGATACGTCATTCTCCTACCCCGGTGTAAAATACGTCATATTGTACCGTGGGAAAGGAGGTTTAACCCATAGTCTTTTTGAGAGCTGTCAGTTCCCGTAATTGCAGCGTGCATTTAGTCTTTAAAAAAGCGCAATGCGCGAAAAAGCCCCCAATTTTAAAGGCCAGGAAAATAGCTTTGGAGAAAAGGGACACAGTAGGTTGACACTGTTGTGCTGCCCTTAGTAAAGGGGGCATAACCTACGTGACACGTTCCCTTAAAGGATGTATAATAGCCAGCCCTTTCCACCTTTTTAGCCTTGAGCTTCCTATCCTGGAAAGTAGCTTGGTAGGGCAGTCAGAGCTGTGTCACCACTTATCCATTGATAAACGAAGCATTGTGGAGTAGCACATCGGAGCGCCGGCCCTTCTGTACCTCAATTCCGTCAGTCCTTTTTTCCCGAAGGCCCAAAAAATGCTTGGGGGGGCCAGTGCTTGGGTGTCCCCAGCTCCTAACGAACTGAGCTTTCCCCCTAGAAAACCGTGCCCCACTTTTATGGGCTTTTCCCTTTTATTGCCACCTCGTTCCACTTATTTCTGAAAATAAATATCCAGGGCTGTTCCTAGGTTCCTCTTCTTGTTGATCAATGGTAGAATAGGAGGAATTTTATTTCTGCGGGTCATAGTTTGGGGGACATTTTTGCAGCCCGGGCAGTTGGTGTAAGGATTCCCGAACCGAATATTGGGGGTTAATTGGTTACAAGGAAAAACAGCAGAGGTACCTCTTCCCCCCTTTTGAGCAAATAAAGGTAATAGTGGAAAAAAAAAGCAAACTTGGTAATAAATGAGCGGAGATCCCCCAAATGTGTCACCACCAGTCCCCCTCCTGGGGGGTATTTGTGGCAGTCTGTTCTTCCTCTTGTTGTAAAAATGGCCCTTTTCTTTTCCCGCTGTGCACATCTCGACCCAACGGGATCTGATTTAAAAAATTTTCTTTCGAGTTTCAACTCAATTCCCCCCCAAACCCTTAACAAGGAGGGAAGAGGCTTCAATGATCAATTTCACTCAAAACTTATAGGGTTGTCTCCCTTTCTGTTTGAGCCCCAAGCAGTTTTAGATTCACACTTCCTCACTCTTCCTGGTCAGGCTGTGGGTGACTTTATAGCAGCGATTAGCATAACAGTACCTTTTACAGCTTTCAACTGCACTGAATGAGAGAGGGGGTTTACTTTTAGCCGAAACTCTCTGCTTTAGAGAAAATTAAAATTGTTCCATTGTTTGTTAGAAACAAAAACATTTGTTCTCAAGTTGCCGACAAAGGACCCGTGGGGAAAACACTCCCTGTCTAGATGCCGACGCTTGAAAGCATTACTCGCAGGGGGGTATTCGCCGCAAAGTAATTGAATGTCAATTTTTTTTTACGATCGTATTGTACAGTTCCTTTGGAATATGGTTACCCTAAAGGCCCCCGTTCCCACGGTTATTTCGGGACTGATTGGGCCCTACTGCGCGCGGATTTTCGCTGCAGTAACTGGAAAAACCCCTCCCAGTAACTCGGTAATCCCACGCTTATGATTCCCTTTCCCCCCGCTCGGCGAATCCCCCGCGGGGGGGAAAGTGGGGCATGCCTCATTTATTTCGACGTGTACGCGCCGTGAATAATGAGTGTCTATGAGGGCAGGCGATCTGCCGGCCCCCGCCCCGCCCCCGCTGCAGGCTGCCGGCGTATTGCGGGGGCGAAAATCCGGCCCCACAATTACGCGGCAATAAGCAGTTGGGGTGTTCGTGTGAACATTGACTAATTGCAGCACGCATCTCCTCGTATTAGAGAGCAAATACGAGCGATATGCGACGTCGCACAATTTCACTGTATGCAACATTAGACTTAGGTTCCAATAAAGTACACTCAAGTGTTACAGGGTTAGTCCACCTATTTTTTAACTTACTTTTTAGCAAAGTAGGAACTATTTAACATAAAAAAAAAAAAGTTATGCTTTCCCTCACCTCTTTACCATGCATTTTATTTTCTTCTGGACAGAAAAGTCACAGTTGCAGCTGCCGACTATTGGAGCGGTTTACTTCTGAATACAGATGTAATTGAGTGGCACACGACTGCAGCAACTGTGCCGTTATCATCCAGAAGAATATTAAATATTAATCTTTTATTGCATGTAATTGTCTAAGTCTTTTTTTGAAGTTCTCACTTGTTCCCGCTGTAACCAGGGGTCATTTATGTATTTACACAAGTTAATCAGATCTCCCGTTCATCTCTTCTCAAGACTAAAATTAAATTCTTTTGACTCTTTCTTGTAATGAAGATCCTCCATGTCCCTTAGGGTATGTTCACACGGATTATTTTGGAGCACATTTCGCGGCGTACTGCGCTTAATACCCGGGGAAATGCGAACCATAATTACGGGTAATCCATAGCTCGCATAGAGAACTATTGGATTCCGCCGCTCGTCCACCACACTGCACAACACGACGGCGCGCGCGAGTAAATGCATGTCTCCCATGGGTCCGACGGGCTGCTGCCCCCCCTCCCGTGGAAGTACGCACTTATCAGCGCGAACTCCCGAAAGACACGGTGTATTGCGGTACAATACAAAATATTAAGTACACAAAGAGACACAAAAGCTATGTCTCCACTGCACACGTTCTTGGTCATTTTCTGAAACTGCTAAAAAAAAAAACAAAAAAAACAAAAAAAACAAAAAAAACACACACGACTGAAGACAAATCCCATAGACTTTTATAGTAAAAACGTTCTATAGCCTCCACAGAACATTTTTTTTTCAGCTCATCTCTGCTCCCGGTCATTTTTTTAAAACATGTTGCAAAAACACCAGAACGGGACAGGAAATTTACTATTTAAGTCTATGAAAACTGCCGGATGTTTTTTGGCACTTTTTTTTTTTTTTTTTAAATCCAGAGCAATTAATGCGGTGCTTTTCTGCAAGCAAAAAAAAAAAAAAACGGTCAGTTTTTGAAATGCACTGGACAAAAAACCCTCTGTTTTATGAACAGTTATAGGATTTGGTTTTCAGTAAGTGTTTTGTTCAGTTCCATGTGGACCTCGCCAAAGTGTTGGCAATATGCATGACTCAGCTCCAGGGACACAAAGAGCCAGACAGTCATTGTATTTCAAGAGACTAACAAAGGTTTCCACACAATACAGATTAACTGGGATGCGGTTTCATGTGTAATTTGTGAATGTAATAAACGTCTTATCACTTTGTCCTAAATTTAACCCCATCCCAACATCTACCAGTCATATACAGCACAGTGGGAAAGCACTTGCTACAACCTCTGGAGGTCTGGAAGAATAGCTGAATTGAATGTGTATGGGCACCTTTACAAGACACAGGTAACATTCACTGGCATTGTGTGAGCTTGTGCGCGTCTCCCCTTACTCTCTGCTGCACAGTAATCAATGCAACCCCCGCCCCTTTAGATTTTATTATTCTTATGTTACAACATTATGGCACATAACTACACCATTATAACTGACTAATAAATACTACTTAAAGGGGTTTTACAAGACTTTTAAAAACTTCTCTACCACTGTGCTTCAATAGAAAATTAACCAATAATTACCTCTTCCATCACCAGCGCTGCCAAAACACAAGTGCCTCTCCCCCGGGGTTGCTCACTAATGACATCACAATCATGGATCACATAATGCAGCAACCAATTTCTGGCCTCAGCAGTCCATCCCTGCTTATACATCAAGAGACCACAGAGGTCAGTGACTAGCTGCAGCATCATGTGATCCATAAAGTGAGGTCACCTAGGAGGGCCAGGGGCACAGTGGAATGAGTTTGGATGAGACTGCTTCCTTGCTCCCCTCACCATATCATGCTGGAAATGCCTGTACAGGGTTTGAGTATAGCAGGAGCCACTGTATGCTACACTGGTCAGTGGGTGGCATGGCACCATCCACCATCAAACCCTGCCTGTTAAGTACGGGCCACAGTGTATTTTACAGTATAAACAATTATGCGTTGTCTCCCTCTATTGACAGTATTTCAGTTACAGATAGGACCCTAAACACGCTAAGGCGCACGCGTGTCTGCACACACATATATATATATTTATTTATTTTACACAAACAAAATGTAGACTCTTCCCTTGATCCACTTGTCCCAGAACAACAACTTCAATCAACTTCTTGTATCATATATAAAAATCCACCCTTTACACTGCTGAGTGCAGGGCACAGTTGAGCAAGGTTGGATGAGAGAACTTCATTCTGTTCCTCCTCCCCCGCTTGCTACTGCCCATATACAGGTACAGCACTTCAATGTGGGCACTGAGTGTAGCAAGGGCCGCTCTCTGCTATACTGGTGAGCGGGTGGCGCAGCAACGTTCTCCTCTACAGTATAAACCATTAGGTCCCACATATATAAATGCTTAGCGCGTCTTGTGATCATCTACCCACACAGCAGCAGTATTCTGACACATTAAGGCTTATATATTATATACACACAATTGTCTAATCTCTGGTACAGCGAATAGGTCTGGCTGCAGCTCTCTGCACAGCATTATTGAGCAGGGAAACGCTGTGAATGAGCTGCAGCACTTGACCTTCATTCCATGGATTGGCAGGGTCTGTGGCAGTCAGACGGCCACCATTCTCCAACTGATGGTGGAATATCCTACCGATATGCAATCAGTGCACATCCTGGCAAAGCCTCTTCAACCAGTAGCTGCCCTCCCCCTCCTCAAAATAGCTGATAACATTATAGCCATGCTCAGCACCATGCAGTCAAGTGGACGTAGCGATACTGCATTGCACTGCCCAAACTTACCTGTAGATTGCACTTTAAACTCAAAGTAGCTCTTGTTCTGATGCAGGGGTGCGTTGGCGAGACATGCCCCGGTGCCACAGATTCTTCTGCCATTCTTAACGATTACTACATCAGTCCCTGCAATTAGAAGAACCAATAAATGAGATATGTACGGTTCAAGCAGATTCATGGTTACTATAATAACACTGTTTAAACATATACACAAATGTACAGCGCTGCTGTGGCCAAGGAGAGGAGAGCAGGCGTATTACCCCG
This sequence comes from Phyllomedusa bahiana, assembly GCA_025379985.1. Classification (NCBI taxonomy): domain Eukaryota; kingdom Metazoa; phylum Chordata; class Amphibia; order Anura; family Hylidae; genus Phyllomedusa; species Phyllomedusa bahiana. The sequence goes on along the minus strand of JAODAL010017861.1, from coordinate 65,193 downwards.
ATGCACAAAGCCTGGGTGCACGGTATTATTACGGCTCCAGGTTGTATAGAGACTTCTATGTGCCCAACTGTTCCTCACTATGACTCCAGTTTGCTACTGAACCGGACAGTGTTGGAATTATCCACAAGAGGAGAAAGAGCCAGGGTTCATAAAGCCCAGTGCACTCGAATGGAAGAAGTGTGTCTGAAAGCTTTTTATGGATCAATTCTCTTTTCAGGGGGAGAAAAAACAAAACAAAAAAACACTGCAAACACTGAAAAATGTGAACAGATGTCACCCTAATTTTTCCCCCAGTGTCATCTGACAAAGCTTGAGAAGATCACAGCACAACTAAGGGTGGGTCACACAGGGGAGTTAAAAAACACATCAAGCAATTTAAAAAAAAAAACAAAAAAAAATAAAAAATGCACTTTTTAATGAACCCCAATTTCACCATGGTGCTAGATCAGTTAGGTGAAAAATCACCTACACAAATAACAAACAAAAAAAAACCCAAAAACCTTTTTTATATTTTTTTTAAATTTTTTTTAAAGCAGCTTTTGATGTTGTTGCACGGCGCGGTATGAGGATTCACAATCTGATGAGTACTTTGTTATTTGTCGTGTGGATGCAGCCTAAGGGTATTATCATGCAGGGTAATTTTGGCACGCATTTCGCCACGTATTTGCGCTCTAATACGAGCGAGATGCGTGCTGAAATTACGGTAATCCATAGTTCTCAGAGAACTATGGATTACACCTCCTCTCCCTGCTCGTACAATACGATCGTATTGCATGCGCGGGAAGATAAGCGTGCGGCGAATACGTGCCGCGAGTAATGCATGTGTATGGGGCCAGCGGGCTTCTGCCTCCCACCCACCCCCCGTGCTGCGGGAAGCGGCTCCCAAATCACCCGGCGTAATTGCGGCCGTACGGTACGCGCTGCAATTATGCCGTGTGAACATAGCCTAAAAGGGTATTTGCACACATCAGATTATTTTTCCATGCAGAATCCACAGGTGACGCTTAGATTTTTCCACAGATTTTCACTCTACTTTTTGCAGGGGATTAAACCTATTTTAATGTGGCTTATGCACACTTTGGCTGCCAGAATTACTGTCTGGCATGTCACTTTTTTTCTGCACCACAGATTCTAGATCTGTCCCAACGTGCACATAGGCATCGATTTCCCATTCAAATGAAATCTACATTGCCTGGTACACTGACTGTGCAATAGCCTAAGGCTTACATACAGAGCTAGAAGCTTACACAGGAGAGACCTTAAAGTTGAAGAAAAAGCTGTATTTGTATGCAGGTCCAGTCTGCACCAACATTGGGAATGTGTAGAAGAGACTGGAGATCAGATTTTGGCCAATATATGTTTGAATCTGATTCAGAGCCCAGAAGGATTCAGGCAGAGCTGAACACCAAAGGTGGATTTACCAAATACTAGCAAAATAATACAAACTAACATTTTGATTTTTAGGAGCAAAACAGTAACAATGCAGTTACAGGAAAAAAATCTGCAGAACTGAGCAGATGCTAAATACTTGCAAGTCAAATTTATGTATGAGATCGGTAAAATTACTGTATATAAAATTACAGTAGCCTCGTGTAGTGGATGGTGAGATATGGAGCCTGAAAGTCACAAGTTCAAAACATTGTTACCCTTTTGCTCAGTGTAAAATATATTTATTGGATATGACTTTAGAACACAAAAAAAATTGTAATTATGCAAAACACTGCAGGAACATTTGTGGAGTCTCTGAATTTGTTCTGAGAAATAGTATTGCCTCCATCAGATCCTGCATACATGACCTCACATCTGATCTCATTATTTCCAGGATAGAGAACGGCCTCTCTACACTAACTTGGGTTGGGGGCAAAGTGGTGACCACAGGGGCAACATCTCTAACAATGTCAGGGTATAAAGGAATTGCCTCAGCCACAGTCAGTTTTGATGAATGGTTGATCTTCTACTTCTTTGAAAGCAGGTGAAAATTTTTGCTGAAATGTGTTTGCCCTGGGAGCGGAATCTTTTCCCCTGGGGCAGCGCTTTGCCTGCTCCATGTCATCAATTACACTCCTCAAGTGATAAGGCTGAAGATATGGGAGCAGCAGCACTGGCCGGACCCAACTCCTCTTGCTTTTTGCATCGAACTAACTGGACCGACTTATTATATATTTTGGGAGTTGGTCCATTTTATGATGACTCGGACTCCTGCAAAATAGGCACTGACTCCACAGCCCTGGTTCACACGCTACATGTCTGCTGCCTTCAGGAAGTGCAACAAAAATACCAGCACTAAATAGGCATGAGGATTTTTTTTTTAAAATAAAAAACACATGTGTTTATGATTAAAGACTTTTTCCCATATTGCTAGGCTGTGCCATCAATGTGTGATCGGACCCGCACCCCCTGAAAGCCTCCTATTTCAGAGGGCAGAGCTGGTGGCGCTTTTGCATGACACTGTGATCCCTGTAGGTACTGGCACAGCAGGGACAGGTGACTGATACAATGTATCCCCTGCAAGGAAACCACAGGACATAACATTGCATGAACGCCTATTCTGTTCTATGGGAGTTTGGAATCGCGAGCTGTTTTTTGGATGCAATTACAACTGTAAAAATAAGTGATATCAATTCTTGATGCGTTTTTTGCTTGTAAAATCCCCATAGGAAACAGTAGGGATGGGATTTTTCAAAATACGGTTCTACGGACATATGTACCCACGGCACAGGTTATTTGTCGGTTTGCGGTTTTACAAACCGTCTGAAAACCAACATGCAGCGCTCCCCTATAGACTTCAATGAAAAATCTGTGCAGCAGTCCCCACCGCATGGATTTTCTGCTGGACGGTTTCTGACACCGCTGGCGGTCCAAAAAACTTAGAACATGTTCATTCTGCCGCCCAGTTTTCGAGCAGAACATGAACATGTGGATGCAAAGGGGGAGGGCTTGAATCCGCAAACAAAAGCCGTACCCTGCGTGCCAAAAAAATACCAAATACCGGTCGGGAAATCTGGCATGGTTAAAACACCGTCCAAAACCCAACAGCATTTTGACAAATCCAAGTGGAATCCTGCGGAATATACAACATGTCACAAATTCCACTGGATTTTAAACCTGAGGGTAAAAAATCCATCATGTATAGACTACAACAAGGATTTCTATATCTATGCAGCACAATGCACCATTGTAGCTGATGTGTGATCCCTGCAGGGAAACCACAGGACATAACACTGTGCCTGAATGTGTGATCCTTGTAGTGCGAGCTCAGTGTCCCTCCATCTCTGCAGTTTGTTCTATGGGAGGAGCACAGCCCAACACCCTTTACTCAGAGCTCCCATACAACACAACAGGTGCTGTTGGAAGTGGAGGCTCTGTCTACACACTATAGCTTTACCTGCGGATTTTCGGCGGATTCAGTATTTTGAAAGCACTGAAGATCTGCCAGTAAAGCTACAGTGTGTAGACAGAGCCTCCACTTCCAACAGCGCCTGTTGTGTTGTATGGGACTCTGAGTACAGGGGAGCAGGGTGTGCGGCTGTGCTCCTCCCATAGAACAGAATGGAGAGCAGGGCTTGATAGATCAGGAGGTGAGATGGGGAAAGCCCACACTGCAGAGATGGAGGGACAGTGACCCCGTACTACAAGGAGCACACGTCCTTCCGGGCACAGTGTTATGTCCTGCGGCTTCCCTGCAGAGAATACATTGTATCCGTCACCTGCCCCTGCAGGGACCACACATCAGCCTCTCCCAACAGAGTAGACACGGCCAGTGCGCCCCGAGGACGGGCAGAGACAGGAAGTGCCGGCAGTGTATGGAGGAGCGCGGCCACTACACCCATAAGCTGCCACTCACCCATGTGCTGTGTGTCCAGCTGCACGGCCGGCATCTCCTTCAGCGGAATGTGCCCGGAGCCGCCATCCCCGCAGCACCTGAAGCAGCAGAACAGGAACGACATAGCGACCAGAGCAGAGGAACCAGCGGACTGCCGGCCAGAGAGCGGTCACTGCCAGCTGTACAGAGCTGCTCTGTGAGAGCGCCGAACACGCCACAGCGCCACCTAAAGGATGGGAGGATAACACAACGGAGCAGCCAATGAACTGCCAGCCAGGAGAGATGCTACTGCCAGCTGTGCAGAGCGGCTCCGTGAGAGGGCAGCACACGCCACAGCGCCACCTAAAGGATGGGAGGATAACACAACGGAGCAGCCAATAAACTGCCAGCCAGGAGAGATGCTACTGCCAGCTGTACAGAGCGGCTCCGTGCGGGGGCTGCACACACTACAGCGACACCTAAAGGACGGGAGAAAACTCAACGGAACAGCTGGCCAGGAGAGATGTCACTGTCATCTGTACAGAGCGTTAACGTGCGGGGGCTGCACACGCCACAGCGACACCCGAAGAACGGGAGAATAATGACATGGCGTTCGCTCTGCGTGTTGTAGCGTGTACAATACACCAGAAGTACGTCCTGCAACTACAGTAATTCATAGCATTCATTGAGAGCTATGATTTCCTGGCGTATTAGGCTATGTTCACACGACTTAATTGTGGGGCATACAGTACAGCCGCAATTACACCAGGTGTTCGAGAGCTCGCACCGGCCCCATAGACATGCATTACTATAGAGCATAGTTGGCAACTTTTGAAAATGAAAAAGTAGGAGACATTAGTGGGCGGCGCGCGCAGCGACAAAAATTTGCATGGACACGCCCATCTTGTTGGTATGCCACGCCCCTTCAAAAAGCCACACCCACTCCACCTAACTGCATAACGGCTTTGGAAGAAAGCCAGGTAGATGCCCTTATAGCCAGGTAGTAACCCCCCATAAGCAGGTAGTGCCCCTTACAGGCAGGTAGATGCCCCCTAGTAGCCAAGTAGATGCCCCCTCTGTAGACAGGTAGGTGCCCCGATTTGTTAGCCAGGTAGGTGCCCCTATATGTTTGCCAGGTAGGTGCCCCCCATTGTTGCCAGGTAGGTGCCCCCATTGTTGCCAGGTAGGTGCCCCCATTGTTTGCCAGGTAGTGCCCCCATTGTTTGCCAGGTAGTGCCCCCATTGTTGCCAGGTAGATGCCCCCTCTGTTGCCAGGTAGATGCCCCCTCTGTTGCCAGGTAGTGCCCCCACTGTTGCCAGGTAGTGCCCCCATTGTTGCCAGGTAGATGTCCCCTCTGTTGCCAGCAGGGGCGTCACTAGGCTGTTTTATTCGGGGCTCGGGCCCCGAATAAAACACCCTGTGCCCCGAGTCTCCCGGGCTCCAGGCCGCTGCCGTGGGCTTGGAGCACCGACTGGCCCTTCAGCTGCATGTGCGTCCGCTGGACGCACACACAGCTGAGGGCTTCTGCGGGGCAGAGAGCGAGCGCTCCCTGCCCCGCAGACAGTGTCGGACCCGCAGGTCCGACACAGCGGGGCCGCCGGGTCCTCACAGCGCTGAGGACCCGCCGCGGCCCCGTGCACCTCAGCCGGCAGCGTCGCGATGATGTGATGTCATCGCGCCGCTGCCTCTCCTCGGGCGCACAGGCCGTGCGCCCTAGGAGCTGCCGGAGGAACGCGGGACTGAAGAGGACGGAGCGCGCGCGCCGGGGGAGTTAAGGTGAGCATGAATGTTGTTATTTTTATAGCGTTTACCTGTCTCAGTGCCCCTATATACTGCCTGTGCCCCTATAATGCCTGCCTGTGGCCCCCATATCCCTGCCTGTGGCCCCCATATACTGCCTGTGCCCCTATATGCCTGCCTGTGGCCCCCATATACTGGCTGTGGCCCCATTCTCTGCCTGTGGCCCCCATATCCCTGCCTGTGGCCCCATATACTGCCTGTGGCCTCCATATCCCTGCCTGTGCCCCTATATCCCTGCCTGTGGCCCCCATATCCCTGCCTGTGGCCCCCATATCCCTGCCTGTGGCCCCCATATACTGCCTCAGTGACCCCATATACTGCCTCAGTGACCCTATATTCTGCCTCAGTGCCCCTATATACCTTCTTGTGGCCCCTATATACTGCCTCAGTGCCCCCATATACTGCCTGTGGCCCCATATACTGCCTGTGCCCCCCTATATACTGCCTTTGGCCCCATATACCTGCCTGTGGCCCCTATATACCTGCCTGTGGCCCTATATACCTGCCTGTGGCCCCATATATCTGCCTGTGGCCCCATATACTGCTTCAGTGCCCCTATATACCTAACTGAGGGGACTGCTATACCTATAATTAAGGAGTTGCTGGAAATGTGAGGATTCTAAGATATTTGTGTCCAAATCCTCAGGGACGAGTATTGGCCGGGAGCAATCAGCATGAAGGTGTGAACCGGATGGAGAAGAAAAGGGAAAGTGAACGACGCTGATCAGAAAAGACGTCTCCGGTGAGTCACTAAATGTAACTGCAGTGTAATCACTGTCTGCAGAGCCTACATACAACTAGTATCTACCACTATCTGGTCCCTGTAGGGCGGTAATATATTTCTCTAGGGCCTGTGTGCAGTGGATAGTCACATGTGGGGGTTGCGTTCGGTCAGGGTCTGGCAGGATTATTTGAGCCTTAAGTAGTAATAGTTTGGGGTCTTGGTTTTGTAGGAGTGTTTTTAGTCACAATCACTTGTCTGGTAGATTTGCTCCATGTGTAGGTGGATGTTTTGGTGACTGTTTAGGGGTATTGTCATATGAAGGTGAGAAGTTCTGAAAAAGTAAATTTGTCATTGGTGATTTTTACTGTACAGTGACTGCTGAGGAGATGGACGGGATCTGTGTGGGATGTGCAGAAAATTAGTGACAGGAACAGAAGGTTTTTCTCTGTAAAAAAACATCCGCAGTTCACAATGAGGCGCGAAAAATGTCGTGTGAACCCAGCCCTACCCAGAAAAACACAAAGGGCCCGAGCCCCGGATGTTTTAGGACCCTAGCAACGCCCCTGGTTGCCAGCTAGTGCCCCCTCTGTTGCCAGGTAGGGCCCCCATTGTTCCCAGGTAGATGCCCCCTCTGTTGCCAGGTAGATGCCCCCTCTGTTGCCAGGTAGTTCCCCCATTGTTGCCAGGTAGTGCCCCCTCTGTTGCCAGGTAGATGTCCCCTCTGTTGCCAGGTAGTGCCCCCTCTGTTGCCAGGTAGTGCCCCCATTGTTGCCAGGTAGTGCCCCCTCTGTTGCCAGGTAGATGTCCCCTCTGTTGCCAGGTAGTGCCCCCATTGTTGCCAGGCAGAGCCCCCCATATAGCTAATAAAAATAAAATAATAAAATCCACTTACCTCACCAGGCTCCTGCAGTGCGGCCGCTCCGGACGATCTCCTCAGCGGCGCAGGGGGAAGTGAGAGCAGCCGCGCGTCACTCCCCTGCAGCCGCGCGTCACTTCCCCTGCGCCGCTGACCTGTATGTGCGGCGCACACACCGGCGCCGGACATACAGGGGGAGGAGGGAGGAGAGGAACGATCCCTCCTGCCTCCTCCCTGCACAGCGAGACTCCGGGCGGGTGAAGCGGGCGCAGCGGCCGCTTCACCCGCCTGTAGGAGCGGCCCAGCGCTACTCTGTCGCCGCGGCCATTTAACGAACCCCCGCCGCCTGCTGGCGGCGGGAGGAATGCCAACTCCCCCGGGAGGGCGGGAGGGGACCCCAAATAGCAGGACCCCCCCGCCAAAAACGGGAGAGTTGGCATGTATGCTATAAAGCCATGTTCACACGGCTTAAAATGGGCCATATTTCGGTCCATAATTACGCGCCGAAGTGCGCAAATTACGGGCTGAAAACGGCCCATTCTTTACGGTAATCCACAGTTCTCATAGAGAACTATGTATTATGTCTCCTCTCCCTGCTCGGCGAATCCGCCGGGCGGGGAGATAAGTGACATGTGAATTACCAGCGGCGTATACGCGCCGCTAGTAATGATAGTCTATGGGCCGGCGAAGGGCCGGCCCCCGCTCACTCCCCCGCTCCCGCCCCCATCCACACGGCGTAATTGCGGGGTGTAATTACGTCCCGCAGTTAAGTCATGTGAACATAGCCTAAATGACATGTCACTTATCTCCCTGTGCATACAATATGATCGTATTTTACAAGCGGGTGGAGGAGGCGTAATCCATAGTTCTCTATGAGAGCTTTGGATCACTGTAATTATGGGGCGCACCCTGAGGCTATGTTCACATAGCTTAACTGCGGGACGTAATTATGCCCCGCAATTACGACGGGGGCGGGAGCGGGGGAGTGAGCGGGGAGCCGGCACCTCGCCGGCCAATAGACTTGTATTACCAGCGGCACGTATACGCTGCTGGTAATTCACATGTCACTTATCTCCCCGCCCGGCGGATTCGGCGAGCAGGGAGAGGAGACGTAATCCATAGTTCTCTATGAGAACTGTGGATTACCGTAATGACTGGGCCGTTTTCAGCCCGTAATTTGCGCACTTCGGCGCGTAATTACGGACCGAAATACGGCCCATTTTAAGCCGTGTGAACATGGCCTAAGGCTATGTTCACATGGCGTAATTACAGCGTGTACAGTACATGCCGCAATACGCCTTGTGCTTTGGAAGTCGTGCTGATCAGCCACGAACAATTCACATGAAGAGCCAGGATGCCGGCAGCAGGACAGGTGTGTGCGGGGAATGGGGGTGGCTAAGTGTGGGGAGGGGGGTGCAGAGTGTGTGTGCAGAGGAGGGGTGTGTGTGCAGTTGCTGAGTTTGTGGACCAGTTCTATAGATGTATGAACAGTCACACTCCAAACTTTGGCACGATAAGTGCCTGTGCGACGCTTTTTAATGCACCAAAGATTAAGAGAGTTCTGAGGGCGTCTCTCCACATTCATAGAAGTAGACACATTTATGATTCTTTGATGCAAAATCGAGCCACAGAACAGTTGGAACAGCCAGACCAGGGTAAAGGTGGTGCCTGATCCAGACTTGTTGTATGAGCACTACAATGCACCAATGTATGACCTGCAGAAGAACAGCCAGACCAGGGTAAAGGTGGTGCCTGAGCCAGACTTGTGGTATTGGCTCTACACTGACATGAATGTATGACCTGCAGAAGAACAGCCAGACCAGGGTAAAGGTGGTGCCTGAGCCAGACTTGTGGTATTGGCTCTACACTGCCCTGTATGTAAGACAGAAGAACAGCTTCATACATGTTGGCACATTCTACTTTGCCTTAAAGCAATTTAGATCTGGCCTGTCAGCGCCAACGTCCATACATGTCAGCCTAAGAGTTCAGCTCACCCATCTTTTGCCATTTTACAAATGAATAAAAAGTTATACATAATTGGTATCGCTGCATCCATAAAAGTCAGATCTATTAAAATATAGTGTCATTTATCCCGTACGCTAAACACCAGGGAAGAAAAACATTTCAAATGCCAAAATTGTGGGTTTTTTTGTGTTTTTTTAAATCCCCTAAAAACAGAAGTAAAGATTTATCAAAAAGTCACGTTTCCCAAAATAGCAACAATAAAACTACACTTCAGCCCGCAGAAAATGCGCCGTCACTCAGGTCCATAGGTGGAAGAACAAAAAAGTTATTAGTTGCAGAAAATGGCACTGTGCCGCAATTTAAGAAATGGAGAATGTTTGTATTTTTTTTTTTAAAAGTATTAAAACATAAGGAAAGCCCCACAGATTCGGTATTGCCAAAATCATATCAATCTGCAGAATACAAATAACATAAACCCCCAAAATATGGCACAAGTAGGTTTTTTTTCACATTTCACCCAACTATGAATTTGTTTTTGTTTCCCAGTACATTATATGGTACGATCAATAGCACCATTTAAAAGTATATCTTGTCCTGCAAAAAACAAGCCCTTGTATATTTATATTAATGGAAAGATAAAAAAAATGTATGGCTCTTGGAAGATGGGGAGGAAAAAAAAAAAGAGCCAAAAATTTATGACCAGCATCAGGAAGGGAATAAAAACAATCGGGTAAGTTATTCAGCTGATTATCATGACCTCTTACTGCTGACCATGAACTGTTATTAGGTGGGGATCTCAGGTCTACCGGCTGTTTAGATGAAGCTGTAAGTACAATACTGAAATTGCTGCATTATATTAAAAGGTGCATTTTAGGGATGATAAGAGAACCCATTTAAAGTATATGAAAAATGTGCAGACATCCAGCAACTGAAAGATCAATCCGAATTCTTATGTGCAGTATAAAATTCCAGCTTTATTGGACATCCACTAATATTTGAAATAGAGATCGACATGGTAGTGTGCAGACGCACCTACGCGTTTCAGGGGAGTGCCCCCTTAATCATCAAGATTAAGGGGGCGGTCCCTTGAAACGCGTCGGTGCGTCTGCACACTATCATGTCGATCTCTATTTGAAATTTTAATGGATGTCCAATAAAGCTGGAATTTTATACTGCACATAAGAATTTGGATTGAGTTGCTGGATGTCTGCACATTTTTTCATGTTTATCGATATAGGAGGAATGCAAGCTTCACCATCCTCTTATCCGTGCAACCTGAGCCAGATCCACACAGGTGAGCTGAACAAATCGCAAGTTTGCATTTAAACTATACCTCTAGTTTCAGAAATTATCTTGTAGCCTAAATCAATATTATCTATGTGGTAGTTAAATTGTGTGTAAAATTCAGTATTAGTTCTTAACACTAGGGGGCAGTATTGAAACACATTGGGCACTTCAGTAAAGTAATGTCATAGAACCAATTCTGAAATACACTACTGACAAAAAGTTAGGGATATTTGGCTTTTGGTTGAAATTTCAGGATGATCTCTAACAAAGAGCTTAATGGCAAAGTTCCCAACAGGTGTTTGATCCCTGAATTACCCACTAAATTTAGGGTATCAATTTGATTTTAAACAGTCGTCCTCATCATGATGGTCACATTTTGACATCATGAAACAAAGACAACACCTTACAACTAATCAACTGTACCTCGCCATAGAGAGGCTTTAAGCAGGATGCTCTCTGACAGAAGTGACCACTGAGCTTAGAGTGTCACAGAGTGTCATCAGCAGGTTGTATCAGAGATAAAGAGAGACTGTAAGAGTCACAGGCAAAGAAGTGGAGTCTTTTGGTTCCATCCCACACTGATGACCGCTTCATTGTAAACATTGCCCTGCAGAACCGGATGATGAATGCCACACAACTCCAGGCATGTTTAAGGGAGGTGAGAGGCACCAAGTGTCATGTCAGACCATTCATAACCGTTTACATCCATGTGGTCTGTGTGCTAGACGACCTGGCCACACCACCAGGCATAAGCAGGGGTGTAACTACCGGGGTAGCAGCTGCCATGGGGCCAGGCTCTTATGGGTCTCAGGCCCCTGGGCAGCTACTAACACGTCTGCCACCCCGGTAGATTAGCTCCTGCGCCCACCGGCAGTGCACATAACAGTTCACTGCCAGCGGGGCGGAGCTGCGGGGCACAGAGCATTATGCCCCTGAACACCTGGGCCCTCCGGCTCAAGCGTTCAGATGCAGGACCGCCCGATGTTAGCAGAGAGGAGTCGCCAGTACTCCGCTCTGCTAATCTGCCTGCTCGGCCTTAAAGGGGTTGTCTCACTACAAAGAATAGCTTTCAAAATGTAGGGAGCACTAAATGAAGACGTTTTCCAAATATATTCCGTTGTTCATCTTTTTTTGTTAAGGAGCTACAAATGATTTTATCAGTTTCTGAGGGCTCTCATGTTTCCCAACCTGTGTACTCCTTCTCCCCTGCTGTTTGTTCTATCTGATAGCAGGGAGTGACGTCATCACACAGGTCGCAGCTGGCAGTGTGAGAACTTGTGTGTTATCTGATCTTTCAGACAAAGGACAGTAATTACTCTACTGTTTACATTAGCTCAGCAGTTTCTCTGGACCTCAGAGAAGGTAATTTATTTAATCTAGTCTGATAAACAAAGAAGTCTGAATACATGGAGCTCATATGCTAATTACAGACAGCTTGACCAGGAAGTGACAGAAAAAATTATTTAATTCATGCATCCTGTGAAACTTTGAGATGAGACAACCCCTTTAAGCCTAGCAGTGCTGACGTGGGTGACGTCACATCATTGTGCCACCCCCGCTGAGCACAGACTGCCCTGGAGCTGAGCTGCAAGGGAGCGCAGGGCAGGTGAGTAAGTGATTTTTTTTTTAACATTAATGAAGCCTACCTACCTATATGGAGCCCCTGTAGACTACCCACGCTCTACCTGCCTATATGGGGTCCCTATACCATAAAATATATAGAAAAAGGGGGAAAAAATTACTCAGAAGAAAAACAGAAACATGGCCATACTCACTGCTAGAAAAGCTGAGATGAGTCTAAACACAGCACAGAGGTAACACAGGCCCCCATGCTATTAAAGAAAAATACCCAGGTGCAGCTGATTGGTGGTAATCCATATATCTCTCCACTAGGTGGACAGAAAGCTGCACCTTAAATTGACATCTATTCACATAGCATGCAAAAAAGCAAAAAAGCCACAGTATCATACGTTGGGAGACTAAACAGATGCAAAAATACCCGTAAGACAGCCGCTCGCACACCTTCCATGCATGAGGGGTGTGGCTGCTGGTATTCTACTTGCATCCAGTCCCCAGTACTGTTGGGCAAAAAAACTATTTTCACATACTGGAAAAATATCAAATATGAGGTATTGGTTAACATAATGGCCACTATATTGTAAGCCTGCAAGCCTCCTTCACGGCTCCTCATTTATTGCAGGTCCCTACACTCCCTTAAAATCACAAAATATACAGAAAAGGGGAAAAATATACAATATAATGGCCATTATGTTAACCAATACCTCATATTTGATATTTTTCCAGTATGTGAAAATAGTTTTTTTGCCCAACAGTACTGGGGACTGGATGCAAGTAGAATACCAGCAGCCGTCCTCATGCATGGAAGGTGTGCGAGCGGCTGTCTTATGGGTATTTTTGCATCTGTTTAGTCTCCCAACGTATGGTACTGTGGCTTTTTTGCATGCTATGTGAATAGATGTCAATTTAAGGTTGTAATGCTAGTCAAAAATATGACTATTGAGCCAAATTATAGTGAGTTATTTCTACTTTATATCAAATTTATGTATTTAGCCTTGATGGTACAAAGTGTGCATCTTTGCCTGGTTTTTTAGCTGACTCGATGTCTTCTTCTTAAGTCAAAGGTACAAGCCTATTTATACTTCTGTTGACTGAATACACACTAGTTCGGATTTCTGTATGCTTTTGGCTTATCTTTTAAATCATGAAGTTTTTATTGATTTTAAACAGGTTTTCACATGTGTAAGTAACACATAGTTGAAAACATTTGCGTGTCTTATTGCCGTAGGATAAAACAACACAACACTAACTAGAACATAAAAAAGTGTCATATTGAATGCCATGATAAGTAGTACAAAGGATGGAATGTACCAATCTTAGGTATCAGCAGAATCCAAAAGTACTTCAGCTGAAATAGCTCAGTTCCAAACATTGACCTCTTTCGGACCATAAGTCAGGGGGTCCAGATTTAGAATATAAGTGATCTCAAATCTCAAATCTAAATGTAAGTATAAGTAGTGGTATAAGTATTTCCAATTTGAATTATAAGATTACTGGAAAAAATGTGACTCTTCCCATAACTTCCAATTTTCTTTGGCTTTTAGCGCCATATGCGGAGGAACGATTAGGGAAGTTTCGCATTTGTATTGATAGTTAATTCTATGGATAATCTCTTTGACATCTGGGGGCGAAGAGGATTTCCAATGTTTGGCAATAGCTAATCTAGTAGCTACTAGTATATGGAATAGTACTGTTTGTAATGGAAAAGGAATATCTATAAGGTCAATATCCAGAAGAGCCAGAGCTGGCGTAAGATTTATGCGTACAGAAGATACAGTTAAGATTACATTTTCAATGTTCTTCCATAAAGCAGAGACACCAGGACAATTCCACCACATGTGCAATAGTGTTCCTCTTTGTCCGCAACCTCTCCAGCACAGGGACGATGATTGGGGGACAAAATGCGACACGCGGGTGGGCGTCAGATACCAGCGGAGGTGAAGTTTTTTTGATATTTCTAAATAATTTATACATTTAGAATGTTTAGTGGGAATTGATGAAGCTAAATCCCAGGTATCTTGGGGGAAACAACATCCCATCTCTTCCTCCCATTTTGTTATATAATTTGGTTTATTAGACTGCGTTTCTTCCAAGAGAAGTTTGTATGTGATAGATAGGCCTTTATCAAAACCGGTCTTTCCCTTTAAAAACTTCATATATGGGGATGGTAATTTAGGTTTTCGTGGCCATGAACAAGAATTATTGATATGTCTGACCTGTAGGTATTTAAAATTATTGTTTTGTTTCAATGAGAATTCCTAAATTATGTCCATAAAGGACTTAAAGACCCCATTTTGAAATAATTGGCTCACACTTATTATACCTTGCGAAATCCAATTATGAAGTGAGAGTTGTGGTGAAGCTAAGTGGAAAAGGGTCAATGGACATTTAGTTTTGGATATATATACCCATTTATTCAGTTTGACTATGTCCGACCAAGCTCGCAAGGCGTGGTGTACAGATGGGAAAAGTGGAGCTGGGTATTTAAGATCCAGTAATTCAGATATAAGAAGGTCTTTAACGGAGTATGGAGTGGCCGAAGTGTTTTCCATTTGAGACCAATGGTGAGTCTCTGGAGTTTTCCAATAGTGACTTACAGGTTCCAAAATCGAAGCCAAATTCTAAAGCTTAAAATTTGGAACTGATAATCCACCTTTCTTGAGAGTGCTATATAGGTTTTGTCATTTACATCTAGGATGTTTATCTCCCCAGATAAATTTGAACATCAGTGTCTGCATAGAGCGAAGTAGGTTTTGTGGGAATACGTAAGGCAAAGCTCTTGATATGTATAGAAAACGCGGTAACAATACCATTTTAGTTAAATTTATCCTTGCAATCTACGATAGAGGGAAGGATATCAACCGGTTTGTTTCTTCGGTTAATGTCTTGTATAGGGCTTCGAGATTAGCTTGAATGGTGTTTGTAAGGAAGGGAGTTATTTTGATCCCTAGGTATGTAATGGCTTCTTCTGACCAAAGGAATTTAAATTCCTTTAGCTTATTTTTTTGGTTAACTGCTATATGTAGTGGGAGTATGTTGGACTTAGTCATATTTAATTTATAATACGATACAGAGGCATAATAATTTAATATTTCTAATAAATTCAGTAATGATTGTTCTGGGTTCTGACAAATAATCAGTATGTCGTCAGCGAACAAGCTAATCTTATGTTCTGTTCCATAAACAGGGATTCCAGAAATTGACAGAGAGTTCCGAATCATTTCGGCTAGGGGTTCTACACACATCACAAAAATCAATGGGGAAAGAGGGCACCCTTGTCTCGTCCCATTAGTAATGGGGAAGGAATTCGACAAACATCCAGTAGCAAATACCTTAGCCGAGGGAGAAGAGTAAAGCGCTAGGATTGCATCAACTATAGGCCCTGTGAATCCAAATTTAAATAGAGTTTCCCTCAAGTAATCCCAGTTGAGCCTGTCAAATGCCTTTTCAGCGTCTAATGAAAGCAATACTGATGGAGTTTTATGTAGATTGATCATATGTATGATATTAAGTACTCTTCTAATGCCATCTCGAGTTTGACGACCTTTGACAAAGCCCACCTGGTCTTTGTTAATAATAAAGGGTAGTATTTTGTTCAGTCTATTGGCTAGAATTTTCGAGAATAGTTTAATATCACAGTTGAGCAATGAGATTGGTCTATAATTAATGACCTGATCTAAATTTTTTCCTGGTTTGGGGATGGTGGAGATTATGGCGCATAACATTTCTTTGGGGGCTTTCCCTTTTTCTACTATACTTGTAAATACCTCTAATAGGTGCGGAGCAAGCGTAGGGCAAAATAATTTATAATATTCGTTGGTCAAACCATCCGGTCCAGGGGCTTTGTTCAGTTTAGAAGCATGGATTACCTCTTCTATTTCACTTATATCTAATGGCTTGTTCAGGGTCATTAAGTGATCTTCTGTTAAGACAGGAAGGTCCATTTTGTAAAAAGTCTCGGATATGGGAAATAGTAATTTTTGTTATAGATGGGTCTTCCCCTAGGTTATACAGATTTTGATAGTAGGATGCAAATGCATTTGCTATGAGCTGTGGATCCCTAATTTTTGAGTTATCAGGGTTCGTGATATAAGGAATCTTGTTTTTTAATCTGTAAGTTTTTAATTCTTCTAGATAATAATTTAGAGGGGCGGTCTCCTTGTATATAAAATTTCCAAGTAAGTCTGGACAGTTGGGCTTCATATTGATTTAACTAGATTGTTCGTAATTTATGTCTACTAGCCATAAGTTTGTCCTTAATGCTTGGCAAGGGATTCACTTTGAATTGCTTATCTAAAGTATCTATTTCTTGAATCAAGTCTGTCAGGATCTTTTCTCGTTTGCGTTTTTCCGAGAGGCAATTTTAATACAAACTCCTCTTATCACTGCTTTATGGGAGTACCACAAGGTCTCCACAGAGGGAGAAGATGGTGAGTTCAACTGGAAATATTCTAGCAGTGCCTCCTGAAGTTCTTTCACTATGTCGTGTGATTTGTGTAAAAAGTGATTGATGTTCCACGACGTAAAAGGGCCTCTGGGAAAAGTATTTGCTAAAATGAGAAAGACAGGAGCATGATCTGACCATGTAGCTGTGCTTATCTCTGTTGATAAGACATTGTTAATGCTCTTCTGTCTACTAAAAAGTAATCTATTCTAGAATGAGTATTTTTAGCATGGGAATAGAAGGAATAGTCTATCTCATCAGCATGTTGATAACGCCAGGGGTCATGTAGATTCTCTTGGAGTAAGAGTTGTTTTAATTCAGGGGCATAATGAGCGCTACCCTTCGATCTATCTAGAGTTCTATCGATCACTATATTGTAGTCTCCACCAATTATCAAAGCTTCCCTTAACATTTTCTTTGCTTTACTTATGACTTTAGTTATGAAAGAATATTGGTTAGTATTTGGGGCGTAAAGATTCAGTATTGTGTAGGGGATTGAGTTGAGTTCACATTGTACAATAATAAACCTTCCTTTGGGATCAAGTAGGACCTCAAATGCCTGAAACGCCACCGTATTTTTAATAAACACTGCTACTCCTGCTTTTTTTGATTCGTTTGGGGTTAAGAAGGAGTGGGGGAAATGTTTATTCTTCAATCTGTCAGAATCCGCTAACTTCAAGTTTGTTTTGTGAACACATAAGATATCTGCTTTTGATTTAAGGACATCCTTCCAGAGGGAGGAACGTTTAAAGGGGGAATTAAGCCCATTGGCGTTTAGAGACATTAGCTTAATCCCCATAATGGTTCGGCCAAAGTTTATTTCGGTGAGCTGAATTCAACCTTTTGGAAGTAATTGGAGCAATAATGGCATTGTGTGACATCAAGATGGCAGATAAACCTAGAACAAACAAGTTAACCAAAATGATCCCCCTAAAAGAGGGAGACCAAAACAACATGAGTTGTCCCTTATTTCAGGGACCAGTGTTGGGGAAAGTCCACACAGTTGACCTGCAAAGGAAGGGTAATTAGAACTTAAGAAAGAGAGGGTAATCCTCATAAACGGAGAACATCGTGGAAGGAAGATTACTGTATTCCGGCGTTCATTCAGTCATTATGTCGTGCTCTGGAGCGGCGAGTAACTTCAGACCATATTGGTGACACAAGGTTCGGTCTATTTTCTCGTCCCTTTGAAGGGGTATTGGATGGTGTTGCCAAAAGTCCCCAGGAGAGCAGGATTTCTCTTACCGACGCGGGGGAGGTACAGACCACTGTGGCAGAGTCCTTTGTGATGATCAGTTTAACAGGGACACCCCAAAGGTAGGGAATATTGTTTTCTCTTAGAATTTTGGTTAGAGGAGCGAATTCCTTTCTTTTAAGCATAGTACCTGCGGAAAGATCTGGATATATAGATAAATCTTTAAACCTTTCCGGTAGATTCGCAGTATTTCGAATGGCCCTTAGGAAGTTCTCCTTCGTTTTGAAAAAATGTATCCTAGCTATTACATCTCTAGGATGGAGGGAGAGAGATGTTTTGGTTTGGGAAGTCTGTGTATACGGTCCAACATTAGATCACGCTCGGCTGCTTCTGGTAGCACTAACGCCATTAAATCGATCAGGAACTGCGGAAGTGTGACTGGAGTGACAGTTTCAGGGACCCCTCTGATACGAATATTATTTCGCCTGGATCTGTCCTCCAGATCCAGGATTTTTGACGATAGTTTCTGGACTTCTTCTTCCAGAGCATTATTGGCGTCGATGAGGAGATTATGTGATGTCTCAAACTCCGCCATTTTTTTTTCCACGTGATCTTTGCGAGAAATCAATGCTTGTATATCGGCTTTAAAATCCCCCATCATCATTTTAAAGTCGTTTTGTAGGGTTTCCCTAAAGGAAGAGAAGAGGCGTTGGAGGGTCTGTTCAGAAGTATAGCAGGAACCTGATGATTCATGGTGTTCCATCTCTCCGGAATCTCTCCTGGATGAGGTTTGAGACATAGGTGGGGAGACTGCTGCTCTGTTTTTGTTTTGTGATCTCGTAGAAGGAGTTTGGTAAAAGTCGGTAAGTTTAGTAGGTTGAGATTTATTCTTTTTTGAGTTCCCTCCCATTCCGGTCCACTAGATGGAGAGGTTTCAGGTATCTTTCTGTTTATTGTTTGATGCTATGGCCTGTTTAGGGAGTCACAACCTTAAATGACAGACAAGTTCCTTCTGTGTAATCCCGTTGTGAGGGGGAAGATGCAGCGTGTTAACACTCTTAATTAAGTAGCTTTGAGATTTGTCGGTGAAGCAGATAGTTGGTCGAGGGTTATCTGCTGGCTAGTGAGATAACTTGTTGACAGATTTGAACTTAGTATTAGTAAGTTACTGTTCTTTGTAGAAACGAGCACTTTTTATTGTGTGTTATAAGTTACAACTCCAGCTGGGTAGTATGCTATATTAAAGGATTGTAATGTTTGCTGTTGGGTTGCGCTGCTTATAGAACTTTAATGTGCTGTGTCGATTATTAAGTAGCGCTTTTTGATGTTGATCTTTATCCCTCGTCGGAGGGCAAAAAGGATTGCGTTTCCAAATGTGGGCTGCTGATAAGTGTTAATAGGCAAACAGTTACTTTTATTATCAAGACGGATTCCTTGCTGATAAGGTGTACTGTCCATGAAATCGTGTTGCTTAAATTGTAGTGGATGGACACTGTTGCCTAGCAACACCTTGTGCTATTTTATGTTGGCAGATTAGCCAGAGGTGAATTATGCAGTTCAGAGGTGTATTCTGTGATTTAACCTTGAGCTAGTTCGCAGGATTTACTGTGAGTAGCCTGGTTTGTGGACAGATTTATAATATCAGGGGTTGCCCCTCAGACAGCTATGGGAGTATAAACGGAGCCTGGGACTAGGTGGAGGTCTCCTTCTTTAGCAGATTACAGTAGATTATAGTAGGTTATAATAGGTTATAATCCGCCCGTCAGCTTTATAAATATGCCTTGCGTTCGGAGGCCCAGAGTCACTATCAGGTGCCCCTGTTAGCAGGTGCTTGCCTACCTGGTGAGCTGGATGGAGGCTCTAGCGGTTACTGACCTTAATAAGAATGGAAGCTGCTGCACACGGGAAAGTGATGTTCCGTGGAAGTGGCGGTCCGCGATGGCGGCCCGGCCCGTGGCGGCAAGGAGACCAGCGCTACTGTCGGTGTCGGCTCGTCACTCCGTTCCGTAACTTGGGCTCCGGTTAAGCGGACGGCGCTGGTGCTGGTCCCACTTTCAGGAGGCTTCCCGGTCAGTAGAGGAGGTAAGGCTTTGTAACTGCCGCCTCACTTTCTAGCTGCAAGATGGCGGACGCAGCTGCGCTGAGCTGTCGGAATCTTTGATGCCGTGAAGCGCGGTGCCGATGTCAGGTCACCTCTCCTATCTTGGAGTTAGGCCCGGAGGCTCCTGCACCCTCGGTCCGAATCACTGCCCGTCGCGACGCCGGCCAGCTGTAACACAGGCGGGTTTCTCGGCCGCAGGAGGATGCTGCTTGCGCCCACGTGGTGAAGATGGCGGGCGGAGGGAGCGACAGAGATCACTGCCGTCACTGAGGTACTGTACCTGTCTCCAAGTCCGGTCCCGTCACCTCCACAAGTCTGGATCTGGTAGTGGGTCTTCGTTATGACGGTGCGGTCTTCCAGGCTCAGCAGATTCGGTGTCCTGCTGTAAGATGGCGGCTGCAACTGCTGTTCTTCTTCTCCACGGTGATCTGAGGCCAGAGCTGCAGTGAGAGCAAATTGCTTCCCACCGCTAACGTCCTCAGCACTTCAGGCTCCACGAGCTATCTGGTATGCGGTGTACACCGCCGGTGAAAAGGTTTAGTTGAGCTGCTTTTTGATCTTCCTCACGGAGCTCCTGTCTCACATGTCCGAATCCATGCAGTTCCAAGCCACGCCCCCGCTTTTGGCTTATCTTATGTGAAGAGGTGTGTTTGTATATGGTACTCTTTAACTCTCAATAAAGAGTACAAAATACAAATACCACATGGGCATTTTTTGAACTGACAAATCATTATGTCATAACCGCAATTTTGTTTTAGTCGGATATATATATCTCTTACATTAGCCATGTAAACCAGGAAACCGCCTTCATGTTGTAGAGACGTCTACACACAGTGTTGCCTCCCTATGAGTTGTCTCTTTCCTACGCCATGCGTTCCCGGTTTCTCATGGTTGAAGCAAGAATAGGATCGATGACGCCACTCGGCAGGTGAAGTTATAAGCACTTAAAACCTGTGTAAATAACTATTTTTCTCCTACAAACTGTACATACTGTCTCACTTTTCTGGAATCATTTTATGTTATCATTTTATCATACTTGATTGATTATTGAACTATTGTAACAATAAAGCTGTGTTATATCTTTATTGACTGATTGGCCTTCTATAAAGCTGTATTCCGAACTTGTTTAAAACTTGGCAAAACATAATTGATAGATAAAACTTGGTAAAACAAAGGTGCAGCTTACTTTCCACATAGTGGAGAGATATATGGATTACCACCAATCAGCTGCACCTGGGTATTTTTCTTTAATAGCATGGGGGCCTGTGTTACCTCTGTGCTGTGTTTAGACTCATCTCAGCTTTTCTAGCAGTGAGTATGGCCATGTTTCTGTTTTTCTTCTGTCCCTATACCATACCCTAAGCCCTGCCTGCCTATATGGGGACTTTATAACCTGCCCAAAGCCCCCTGCCTGCCAATATGGGGTCCATATAACCTGCCCTAAGCCCTGCCTGCCTGGGGCCCTTATAGGGAAAAACACTTAAAGGGGTTGTCTCACTACAAGGATTGCTTTTTATGTTAAAAAATCTTTCAAAAACAAGTGACTTTGTAATACATATCCATTAACAGTGTCCTACCTATTCCTAGATATCCCTTCTTGTATGGGCTGCATCAGCTTCTCAGGTTGCTATAGCTACAGACCTGTTTGATCTCTCCTGATAGGCTGCCAGCACTGGTTGCTATAGCTACAGACCTGGCTTCTACTGCAGCCTAGTAGAAGCCAGTAAACACGCCCCTGAATTCAAAATGAAACCAAGAAAACAGGACTGAGGTAAGATGAATCAAACCCCTTTAAGTGTTTTATCATTTAACCACTTGAATAATATAGTACAATATTTATGTAATATAATTTGCATGTTAGTATTATACCTGCCTTAAAAGGATTTTCCTACTTGCATTTTTCAGCACTGCAGGTCAAGCTACAAGCCAACCTGCAGCACTGAAAAATGCAACTGGGAAAACCTCTTTAAGGTGACCATACACTATAGGTAGCTGGTAGACAAAATATGGTTTGGGCCAACAGCATTTATGCCTGTCCCCCAGAAATAAAGTTCTAAGAATGGAGCTATTGATGAGAAAATGTATGCTTGTCTTTACAAGCAGGTTTCTAATAGTAACTTCTACAAACTACCCAAAAATCATAAGAAGCTCCAAAACTCCCGTTAGTCTCACTGTAGCCTCTGCAGAATCCATCCTTTCATGGCTGGCCATCTTTTTAGAGAAAGTTCTCACCCCATTAGTCTACAAAAACAAGTCCTATTTCATACATCTGCAGTCATTGCTTATATCTCTGAACACATCTCTCTGCAGCATTTGACACTGTTGATCACCACCTTCTCCTCAGCATGCTCAGCACCATTGGCCTCCAGGACACTGCTCTCTCTTGGTTCTCTTCCTACCTCTCTGACCACTCCCTCAGTGTCTCAGGTTCTACTTCTTCTCCTCTCCCTCTTGCTGTGGGGTCCTCAGGATTCCGTTCTTGGTCCTATCCTCTTCTCAATCTACACAGCCCCCCTTGGCCAAACCATCAGTAGATTTGGCTTCCAGTACCATCTCTATGCTGATGATACCCAACTATACACCTGTAAAGAACGGCAACCAACCAGGCAGATTACTTTTCTTCTTAACTTTAATGAACAAGAGTGAATATAAACAGTTCACAAGAGGTATTACTCAACAGGTTTGGGATTAAGTCCTTCAGTCACGTAGCGGTCTCTCTTCAGCGGCAAGCCTGCATGTGGGGAGACTCCCTCTCCCACAATGCGTGTTCTGAGACCAAACAGCCAGCTCTTCTGGTAGGACACTTGCAGAGGCACTGGTAAACCCTTCTATACTGATGGGTAGTATCAGCTCCACCAATTCTCTTCACAGAGCAGGGAGAAACACTCTCCACCTCCTCACTCTCTCCTTCACACGTCCTCTCTGGCTCCAAACTCCTCCCTGTCCTCTTCCTGTCCCTGTGTCCCCCCCAAAACGTTTCCCCCTGTAATCAGGCAACTACCACACTTCATCTTGGATGTTCTGGCGCCATCTACTGGGCAAGAGGACTTACTACAGCCCCTTGTTACACACCTCTTCCCGAGACCTCACTCCTGCCCTGCTACAAAACACCAGTGACTGTCTGTCCGCTGTCTTTGACATCATGTCCTCTCTCTATCTCAAACTAAACCTCACTAAAACTGAACTCATTTTTTCCCCCATCTACTAACCAACCCCCATCTGCTATTTCTCTCTCAGTGTGTGGCATCACCATAACACCTAGGAGCAGGCCCGCTGTCTTGGGGTTATTCTATACTCTGATCTGACCTTCACCCCATATATCCAATCCCTTGCCCGCTCCTGTCAGCTGCACCTCAAGAACATCTCCAGAATCCGTCCTTTTCTCGATGTGGAAACAACTCAAACTCTCATTACTGCTTTTATTCTTTCTCGTCTTGACTACTGCAACTCGCTGCTTATCGGGCAGCCAGGCTTGTCTTTCTTTCCAGCCGCTATACTGATGCTTCTACCCTGTGTCAGTCACTGCACTGGTTGCCCATTCAGTACAGGATACAACATAAACTCATCACTCTCACCCATAAAGCTCTCCACAGCGCTGCACCCCCCTACATCTCCTCCCTCATCTCTGTCTACCACCCTGACCGCTCTCTCCGCTCAGCTGCGGACATGAAACTTCAGACCACAACCATCCGATCCTCCCATGCCCGTCTTCAAGATTTCGTACGTGCTGCACCTATTCTCTGGAACATCCTACCACGTACCAACAGGTACAATCCCAGCCTTCACAGTTTTGAGAGTGTCCGGAAAACACATCTTCTTAGGCAGGCCTACCAAGATCCCTAATTGCTAACCCCCACCTTCTATCACACATGCTTCTGTCACTCCCTACACTAGGGCATTCACAGGCACTTATCTGTCTATAGATGTACTGTCAGGGGGGGCAGGTTCACCAATTTTTTTTAAAACCCCCCAAATATTTTTTAAAACATGGTGGGCTATTAAAAATTTTTAGCACTTCTCCCCCCTTTTTTCTCCCCCAGGCACCCTAATAAAATTGAAGCTCTCGCGAGCGGGGGGCCCTCAAAACCTTGTGTTTTTCCCTGTAAGTAGCTTTCACTTGTAATTTTCTGTCTTTTTGTTTTGTGCTTTTTCCCCTTACATTGAAAAGTGTTGCAAAATATTTTGGGGCCCCTAGGGAAAAAAAGATTTTTTATTTTTAAATTATTACACATCCTACTGAAAAAATTTGATGAAAAAAATAGGGAGGGGGATTGCGCCCCCCATTGAATTTTCTATATGTGTTTACCCCAAAAACAACAGGCTTTTTGGGCCTGGAATTCTCATGGTGGTAAAATTTAAAAAAATTACCTTTTTTTTTTTTGGATAAGATGACATTAAAAGAAAGGAATTGAAAAAAGGCTCCAATGAAAGCTGCGGGGGGGAGGGTTTTTCTTACGGTTTTGGGAGAAAAAAGCCCTCCCCCTTCGCATTGCCCAAGTTCATGTTCCCCCCAAAAAAACCGGGCGGAAGAATAAATATGTTCTTTTCTTTTTGGGGGACTGCTGGCAGTTTTAAAAAGGCCCCGGGCGGAAAAATCCCATGCATTTGGGAACCACTGCCCCCGGTTTTCCATGGAGGGTCCGTGAAAAAGGGTTTGGGAAGCCGGTTTACGAGGCTTTCAAAACCAAAAAAGGGTCTGAAAAAACCACCCTAAAAACCCTTTGCCGGGGGGAAAATGCACCTATTGTTTTTCCTATTGCCCTGTACTAAGAACTCCCATTCAAATTAATGGGACAGTTCCAACCACCTCTCTGTCCAAACAAAGACTTTCCTCCATTTAAAACAAAGACTTGCCAGGGCCCATTTTTGAGGGGTAGCACTGAACCCATCACACATTGCTGGCATATACCTTCAATTTTTCCACAATTTGTTTCATAGGGAAACTTTAGGGGACCCTTTAAAGGGGTCCTTTTTTGGGGTTTCGATTGGACCTGCAGTCCCCCCCATTTTTGTCCCCCGGTTTTTTATTAATTCATCTTTTATTCTGGACCACCCTGGACTGTTCCCTTAATGGTAAAAGGCATACATTCGATCTTCTGTAAGTTGTTTTCCCAAAACAAGTTATAAAAACGAGCAAAAACCCAATTTTTAAAGGGGAATTTAGTTTTAAATGTGATAAAGCAAACCCTTTGCATAAAGGGTCCACCGGGTTTTTTACTGTTTGGGTGTTTTTTCAAAGGGTTTGTGTCCTGATAGAAAGTAAATTGACAATTGTGACGGGTGGATTAAGGGTTGTGGGAATTTTTCTATTCCCCCTTTTGTCTATACCCCCTAGATGTTTTTGGTAGGCTGGGTAAGAGATGTTTTTCGTTTTTTAAAAATAAAGGGAATTTCTTCTGCCACAAAATAATAGCCAGTGTGGTGTCGTGGAGCAGCACGGAGAGAAGCAGGGGGAAGGGGGAGATGGGGAGCGGTTTCCCCCTTTTGGCCCATGCCTGCTCCTCATTGTCATTTTTGGTACCATTTCCCATTTAAACCCCCCACCTTTCATGACCCTCTGGCACCAGTGAAGAGGGGGTTGCCCCCGGGGGATGTTGGTGAGGGTTTTTTTTCCCCCTCGGGGCACCCTCTGTTTGGTGGTTTCCCCCTCAAGGGGTTGTGTGGTGGTGTGTGGGGTTTGGCCCTTGGTTTTTTCGGTGCGAAAAAGCAGGCAGGGGGACAAAGGGTTTCCACTTTTCAAAATAAAATTCCGCGGGTTTTCCCCCCTTTTACTTCACCTGGCAAGATTTTTAAAAAACTGATTACATTAAAGTTACATCTTCACACCAGCCCGAAGAATGGGGAAGATAATAAAACGGGAAAACAATGATCCTCAAAAATTTAAAACCCCCTTTTGCAAAAATGCCTTCCAGAACTGGGGTTTTTCTGGGATACTTCAAAATTTGGGGGAGTATTGGGCCAGGGAAAGGGTTTTAACTGGGCCCCAATAGGTGTGAGGTTGGGGGGAAATTGTATTACCTCACAAAGCCCTTTGAAAAACCCTAAATCCTGATTAGCCCAGCTGTGACCTTCTCTGTTAAATTTTCCCTTTTTCCTTTTTCTCAAAGGGCCCATTCCCATGGGGCCCAAAGTGTCAATAAGGGGTTTTAAAGTTTGCCCCCTGGGCAGGGCAGCATGGCATGATGGATTGCCCCTGGAAAATTACAGTGTGTGATGATACTGAAAACCCCAAAGGGGTGGAATTCCCAGTAAAGAGAGACTCCAGGGGAAATCCCATTTGAGAGACCCCAGCAAAAATTTTCCCAAAGTTTTATACCCCTGCACTACTTTACTCTATTGTCAGGATGTTTTTCAGGAGGGATTCCCGCCTTTTGCTCTGAGTGACTGAAACTAGTTACCCTTTTGCAAAAACGGGATGACTATACCCCTTTTCTGCGACCCAAAAGGGACATGAGCTATTAGCTGAAAACAGGGGGCAAGTAGTGTCAAAAACATTATAGGGAAAAAAACTTATAAAACCTAATAATAGTGCGTCAATACAGATAATAGGCAATTTCTAGTAAAAATTATTAACTCCTTAGTAGTGTATTTTACCACCCAAAAACCTATACAATTTCCCATTTTTTATGAGCTCGGGTTTTACATTAAGAAAATTAGAAAAACATTGACCCTTTGGGGAAAAAGCATAGAGAAAAATGAAGAAAACTGCCTTTTTTAGGGGTGCACTCAGCGTTTATTTTATTCACCACCCACTCACTTCTTGAAACAATATCTCTTTCAAAATGCCTGCATAAAAGTTCACATCTTCCCCAAGTCCAGCTGGAAGCCGCACAAAGAGCAAGCGCCCGGGGGCAAATCACATAGTTGCTTTTAGTAGGGGGTTTTTTTTTTCAGCCACTTCTATCTTAAGAAATAAGGATAATTCATCTTCTCCCAAGTCCTACTTTTAGATAATTTTTTTTAATCTGTTTGCCTAGTTTCATTGGAAACCATTTTAATGTATCTATGATGCAAGCATTGTATTAATCTGTATTAAAAATGGGAGTCTGACAAACATGTGATACTTGTGGGAAAGTAAGCAGCATTCTCATCACATTTATTTACATTGGACGGAGTGTTTGGAGCAGAGGACATGAAGCTTCTGGTCCTCAATGCAGAATCTGGAACTGGACCCACCAAAATAAATTTAATCCATTACCCCTATGGATTTTTAAAATAAAGGTTTTCCCAAAATATTGCTTCAAAAAATTAGGAAAAAAATTTTCTCCACTTTCCAAATTTGTGTAGTTTTTTTTATTCTCTTCAGCGTATAAGCCGGCAGCCAGGTTAACACACTGCAAACATTTTTGCCCTTTTTTGAACTTTATCAGTCAATATGTGCATAATAAAATATATATTCCACACTGAACAATGTATCTTAATCAAAAGAAAATTAAAAATTTCCATATATTACAAATCTGCTCTTATAAATGATAGGAATGCAAGGGAAGAGGCACCTCCTGGCAGTTTTTCTTACCCAAAAAGTAATTTGGGAAATGTCTATTTTTTTTTATTTTTCATTATATTTTTTATTATTTTCATTTTTTTTTGGAGCGCCCCTTTTTTCCGGGGCTGTACATTTAGGCGGGTACATAAATAACATTGGTCAAACAAATACAAAATGACAATAAGTGACTAAAAATGGGACAGAGGGAGAGAGGTCCCTGCCCCCCGGGGGGCTTACAATTACAGGGAAGGGGTGAAAAGAAGAAGGGTGGGGGCAGACATGTTTGTGGGGCGGAGCAAGGTGAAAGGGGAAAAGGGAAAAGCCGGTGGAAAAGGGGGAGGTCTGGGGTTTTGGGGGTCTATAGCACTCCCAAATTTTTTTGTTGTGTAATCCCGAGGGAAATGCTCAAAAGGACTTTGCAGTATTAGGGGAGGGAAAAAAGTCCCCATTTGGGTCTAAAAATTTTTTGGTGAGCGGGGTACCCCGCATAATCCATCAGGATTGCACTTGCTCCAGGGAAAAAGGGGCCCTGAGGTTTGGGAGTGTTAGTCTGAAGCCAAACCTACAAACCTCATGTCCCTTTTCCTGGAGCATAAATGTATTTCAACCTTAAGAGTTAGCACTTTGAAGGTGAAATTAGACTCGGGGGGATTTTCAAATTTGATGGGATTTCCAAAAAAGGTGAAAGTGGGCAACCGGTTTTATCTAAAGAACAGGAATCTATCAAAGTCTGATTTTTCACAAAAACAAGTTTTTTTGGGGGTCTACCATGGTTCTAAAAAAAAAGGGGATTTTTTGGGGCCCCCGAAAGAGTTGTTGATGGGTTATCAAACCCTTGTAAAGGGTTTGAAAAGCATCTCCCAAAAAGGGATGGGTTTAAAAAAAAGTACTGCGGCCGTACATTACGCGCTGCAGTACATCATGTTTTCTCGGGAGGCCCCGCACTGCTCCCAAAGGGGGGGGCCCTAACCCCCTGCGGGCGCCGGGGGGGTGGGGGGCGCAAATTTAAATGAATTTTCATTATCCCCCACACGTTTTCAATAAAGATCGGGTTTTTTACGGAGCAGGGAGAGGAGGGTAATCCCTTGTTTCTACATAAACATTGGGAAAGGGGGTTTTTTACTGTAAGAGCAGTGAGCTGTGGAAATCTCTGCCAGAGGAAAATTGTAAAGGTGAAAATTTTAATTTAAAAGAGTTTTAAAAAGGGTTTTTGGATGCATTTTTTGGAGGTAAAAATATAAAAAAGTTGTAATGACTAGGATTTGGAGTAGAGTTGTTGATCCCGGGAAATTAAAATTGATTGCCCCGAAATTTGGGTTTTGGGAAAAGGGAATTTTTTTTTCCCAAAAAGGGGACCAAATTTTTCTTTACCTTTAGGGTTTTTTTTTTCCTTCCCCTGGATAAACAAATTTAGCCCCAAAACTTTTGCACCCAAAAGGCTGAATGGAAAGGAAGTCTTGGCTTTTTTTCGGCCTTTCAAAAAGTATAACTATGTTAAATTTTTGGTTTTCCCTAATTTCAGGGGCGCATCTGCCCTATTTTGAGCGCCAAAAACGCTGTAAAATGGGGTGGGAAATTCGCCCCCGGGGGGTGTGAAAATACCCCAAAGGGACTTTAAAACCCCCTCCCGTCTTTTAGCCCGTGAACAAATGGAGTAAAATTTTAAGCCATTAAATTTCCCCTCCCGGGGAAAGGGGTTTACCCTCATAGATTTATGCCAAAAAAAACAAGGCGTGTAATAGTTTGAACGGTAACAAAAGAACCCAAGGTAACGTCTAAGCAACTAAATGTGCTTCTCACACTAGCTAATGTTAATATTCATGAGTCCACCATCAGAAGGCTACTGAACAACAATGCTGTGCATGGCAGGATTGCAAGGAGGAAACCGCTGCTCTCCAAAAAGATCACTGCTGCCCATCTGCAGTTTGCGAAAGATCATCTGACAAGTTAGAAGGCTGCTGGAGCAATGTTTTGTAGATGATTTAGGCCCCAAAAATTTAGTTTTTTTGGGTTTTAAAAGAGGGAAAAATTAGAAGGGGGAAATTTTCTTTGGGAAGTAAAAATTTTTGTCTGTTTTTTCTGTTGAAAAAATGCGTAAAAACGATGCATTTTTCAACAAACATTAAACATGTTATTGCATGTGGATTTTGGATAATTTTTTTACTTGTGGTTTAGCATTAGATATGAGGCTCATTCATTTCCATATGGTTTAAAAACCACATAAAATGTTTTTACTGCATTTTACATGAGATTTTCAGCCATCCACATTGACATCAGTAATACATTTCCACAAGTTTTCTGCTTGGAATACGATCAAAGAATGATCATGTTTTTAAGTTTTTTAAGTCTAAAAACCGACCATCGAAAATACGCATTGTATGAACTACAAATAGTCTCCAAAGAAATGGGAATCTAGCAAGAGAACAAAGAGTGACTTTAAATGACTATATTTACTATTTTGCCATAGGCAAACTTAAACTTTTATTATGTATGACACTTAACCTCGATACACACTATTTAAAAACCTGATTTCTAACCTCTCAATTTATCCCTTTCTAATTGTGAAAGAATAACTCCTTTTCTATTGTCCAGTCTGGTGATACACCACCTATTAACAGGGGAACCCTATATATACAGTGATTTACTAACTGGAATAAGGGATCCAAAACATCTTACTTGGGCAGTCATCCCTAATGTGATGGACATGAAACATATAAGGTTTCCTTGTGAGACCCTCTGCAGCGGGTAACACAGTTGAGAGAGGTGGGAAATCACAAATTAAAATGTCATGCCTGACCTCTCCATGAACTACAACACCTACTATCTCTGGGGGCCACATTTTACATGAGATTTTTAGCCATCCCCATTGACATGAAGAGCAAATTTCCATGAGTTTTCTGCTTGGAATCCGATGAAAGAATGAACAAGTTCTAAGTTTTTTACGTCTAAAAACCGACCGTTGAAAATATGCTTTGTATGAACTACAACACGTATTATCTCTTGAGGTCAATGGACATGGTTTACAATCAGTTTTAGACAAGTATTTAAAATCAGAATCTGCATGGATTCAGATCTGAAATGCTCATTGTGTGGAAATAGCCTTATGGAAAACACTGCGTTGCATCATAAAATCCTCACACCATCTGTGAAACTCAATGATCGTAGTATCATGGTTCGGACTTGTTTTGCTGCATCTGAAGGGCTTGCCATCATTGATGGAACAGTGAATTCTGACTTATACCAACAAATTATAAAGGAAAATGTCAGGACGTCTGTCTGTGATCTGAATCTCAAGAGAAGGTGGATCATTCAGCAAGGCAACGACCCTAACCACACAAGTCGTTCTACAAAAAATTGGTTAAAGAAGTACCTGAAGTGAACAGTTCATGGGAGCAGTTGCACGGGCATATTAAAGTTGAAGCTGTTTTATACAGAGAAAAAGGCTTACATTTCTCCAAGCCAATATGCAGGACTAATCAATAATTACCAGAATTGTCTAGATACAGTGCTTGCTGCACATGGAGGTTATATTTTGCCACTCACAGATATGTCTTATTTGATAATATTCTTCAAAAAATAAATTACCAAATGTAATATTAAAGGGGTTTTGCCACAAAGTGACTTCCTTATCTGTTATCTGCTCATGACAGAAAATAAACAAATCATGCTGTGTCATGAACGGCTGGAGGAGGGGGAGAGAGGGCTCTAGCAGAGCGAGTAAGCAAGGGAGCATCTGCAATGATTACTAAGATACAGGATCTTTCTCCCCAGTCCCTTGCCAGCTCCTTCATGTTCCCTGCCATCAGATAAGAAGTGAAAACACGCAAGCACGGCCAGATCAGCTCCTGTCAAATGTCCTGGTTGTGTCTAATGTAAACTTTTAAGTAACTAAGGGCATGTAAGGAAAGCCGTAGCTCTCAGAGCCTTCACTTTTTGTAATCACATATATTTAGAAAAGTGATTAAATACCCATTTTGGAGGATCCCACATCAACATTACATCGTGGCAAAACCCCTTTAATGACCCATTTTTTGGATTTGCTTCTCTCTCTAGTTTAAAGATGTGTGTGAAAATCTGATGAAGTTGTAGATCAAGTTTATGCAAAATGTAGAAAATTCTGAATGATTCAAAAACTTTCAAGCACCAGAAAAAAACAATTCTAAAAAAAGGAAAAGAATCCTATCTTCAGAAAATCACAGAATAATAATTTTCTATTTATTATTATTATTATTATTAGAGTAAAAATAAACCCATTATCTATAGCCAAAACACGGTACAAAGGGTGACTAACTGAGGAAGTACCCCAAAGGAACGGTTTAGACACTAACAACAGATATTAATAGTGTAAACTCAATACATCATATTAAGGGTAGACAAAGAAAGGAGAAAAAAAGAAGAAACTTATGATTAGACGATCCTTTTCCTTTAGTGCAGACGAGGATAAGTACCAATGTCCACCACCGGACTTTCCCTTAATCTCAGCCCTGCACTCTATTCCTCAATAGGCAGAGTAATTGTCCCGAAATGGATGGCCCCACCTCTCAGTGACTATCCCTATTTCATCACTATCAAATACTCTAAAAGTAGAAAATAGATGAAAAATGATCAGATATATAGAAAGCTGAATGAATCCTATGCACAAAACATGGATAAATCCCCATGTGTTACCCCTCAGCCAAAGGATAAACAAGCTGAGGTTCATCAGGGGATCTGAGGTCCCAGGTTAAGATATGGAGACCGGTCAGCACACTTGATTGAATATACTGTCGATATAGGTCCAACCTTAATGATGATGGTGTGGCACCATTATCATTAAGGTTGGACCTATATCGATAGTCTATAAAAATCCAGTAATTAGTCTTAGGTTGTGGTTGTGTGGACCTTGACAAGTTCAAGATGGTTGGGGTTACTTAACCGACATGTTGGGCTGTTGACCTGCAGGCTTGAGGTCAGCACCCTTGCCTACTCTTTGGCCATGGATTCCTGAAGCACAGAGGAAAGACATCTATGGAGAGAAATACAGACAAGCTAGTTTGGGAGGTTCCCATGGAAGGTACAATGGATGTACAAAAATGCAAGGCTTGTATTTGCTTCTGGCCTTGCTCAACAGACCCAAATCCAGTTCTCCTGGGGTTTTACTCTGTTAAATCTTTGTAGTCTAAACTGGAGAGAGAAGATTTAAGATGCGAGTTCTTCTGGGGTTCTTCTTTAACTCCTTGAAGTCTAAGCTGCATCTGATTAAGGGACTATTTAGATGGGCCCACTCCTGGCTGCTAGCTGGAATTAGTGGAGAAAGGAACTGTTTTAAGGAAGGAGAGAGGTATGCCATGTATACCACTTTGCCAGGGAATAAATTAAGTGTTAATGAGTTCACGGTTATCCCCATCTGCTTTCCTACTTCTGTACCTGCACTACATCAATTGCACCTCACACAAACACCTTGGGCAGGAAACTACCACTATCATTCCAGAGTGTGCCCCAGCAGAGTAAAATCACCACCAGGCTCCAAGTCTCCCTCTTCACTGTACCAGTGGAGGGGTATGAGATGTGTGAGTTGCTTAGCCACCGTGACAAAGTACTATTGCTCCCATCCTCTCCTCTGGCCCGCTCCTTCCCACTAAAGATGGTGCGTGTTATACTATCTCTATGTGGATGAGTCCGTAGCCATTTACAGGATTACTAGTCACCTTCTACATTGAGGATATGGTTGTTCCCTCAATTGGAATTCTCTATATGGTACTGAATATACCTCTACTAACAGCTATTAGGGAATTTGCAGGTGGATCATTAGGACCAGATTCCTGTTGGAGATGCCCTTATCGGGGCAGCTACCCTATTGTGTATAGCAGGGATTTCCCTATATTTCTGCCATGACCAGGGTCAGTTTAGGGTGTAATTTATATTTTTAAGTAAGTTAAGTTTTATTGGTGTATTTTTGGTGTACAAATTAATCAAGATTAAACCCTGTTCATCTTAAAAATCATAGCTTTAGATCAGAATGGGTTGTACAGTGACACTCCAGCCATGAGTGAAGAGATCCCATAGGCAAAAATATAGCCATAGCAATTATTATGGAGTCCAGAGGTTTGGGATGCCCACTTAGGAGCAAGAACATTGTAATTATTTGTAGAAAATAACAAGTGAGTGGCTTTCTGCTATCTAGCACTACTATATAGGTTCTTTGGTATATGGCGCCATTATTTATACCTTGAATTAGTGTTAGGGTATGGTTAACACGGCATTTTTGGAAACCATTTTGGGTCCGTGTTGGACACAAAAACCGCATCCAAAAACATAGCGTCGATCGGATCCAACATGCAGTTGACGAAATAGTTTATTATAGGGCTCTTGCTGCGTCTTTCAGACCAAGAATTGGCATGTTAATTTTTGGGAAGGGGATCCAAAAGGGGACCCGAAAGACAAACTGTAAGCCCGCACGGCGATCTTCATGTGAACGTGAGCATGTTTACATTCGAGGTGTAAAATTACTGTCATTGTTGGGATGCGTGTTTGGGTCTAGTTGGACCCCAAACACGCATTAAAAGGGTTTAGTTATGCGCCATGTGAACATACCCTTACTTATGTTGTAGTTTCTTGCCATAAGGTCAAGTAGGAGAGCATCTTATTTTGCTTAAGTGCCCTATGAATGCCCATATTTTCCAAACCTGCTAATGCTGGTGTAGGGCAGGTATAGGCAGCTGTAGGAGGTATGGGCGGGTGTAGGCAGGTATAGGCAGCTGAGGAGGTATAGGGCCGGTTGGAGGTATTAGGGCAGGTATGGGCGGGCTGTGGGCAATAATGGCAAAAAAAAAAAAAACAATCATTCCCTGGATCCCGCTGCCCCGTCCCCGGGCGCGCTCCTCGGTCTTCCGGCCAGGGGGTGACGTCATCAGGCCGCGCACGCAGTATGTGAACACGTGCCTGTCCCGGAAATCCGGAACCCGCGGTCTGCGACTCCCCGGGAGTCCACTGGGGAGCCAGAGCGCTAAAATCTCTGCTCCGCAGTGGTATCTCTTTCCTGATGCCCCTTGGAGGAGTCGCATAAGGTAAAGGGGGGATGCGGCAGTGCCGGGGGCCGCGCAGCGCCCCGGGGACCTGTGGCTCACTCGGCCTTCATTTTTGTACTAAAGTTGGAAATTGGGAGGCCAGTTCTTTTACGCCTCATTTAGAAAACCCATTTAAAATACCCTGTTAGTAAAAGTTTTAAATTATTAGGAAGGAACCCGCTTTACCCACACCAATTATTAAAAAAGATTTGTACAAAGTTTTTTCTATTAACCTGGGTAATATGGAATTTATCAGGCACAAAAAAAAATGGTAGGTTGTGTAAAAAAAAAAAAAATCTTTTAAATTTTTCCCATTAAAAACAAAGGGGAAAAAATAGGTAGCCAGGTTTGATTGGCCCCAAAAGGGGGGAATACGGAGCCCACGGAGGACCTTTGAGCATGGCAGATGGAGTTTTTTTTTTTTAAACTGCATATACATCCTCAGAAGAGGCAAAAAAAAAACATAGAAAACGGGGCAAAAAGCAAGAGGAATAGTATAGGAGACATGTACAGTCATTTACAGTAGCTGTAGAGTGGGCCCCTAAAATATACTTCAACGATGGGCCCAGATACAACTCAGATGGTGGGCCCCTAGAATCAGCTTCAGCTGTGGGCCCTGGACCCCAGTTGACACTGAGTAGCATATTTTCTTAAAAAATGGGAATATTGGGACTTTTGAAACAAAATACAGAGAAAAAGAAAAAATAATCTCCAAAGATTTTGTGTTTCCCAACCAAATCACTGAAAAATGTACAAAAAAATCTCTAAGTATATAAAATACCCCTTTATTAAAATATGATAAAAACCAAATTGTTTTGTACACACTGGGGGGAAAATGCGGTCACGAGGAGGACAAGCGGGTAGGTTGAAACAAAAAAAATAGGGTTTTATTTTCCCCCGGCAAAACAACAGCAGTAATAACATAAGTCTATTGCAGCAGTTTACTTCGCCGTATAACACGCAGAAATCAAAGGTAAAGTCCAGCATCAAAAAATAAATCAAACATGTTCCACCGGTGGCTGGTGCTTCCTTTGTAGGAGACCCCAGGTCTTTTTTTCGGGTCCGTAGCAGCCCCTCTCTCCTGCTCAGAAATCTTGGAGACAAGTACTTCCAAACACTCCTTGGCTTCTTTTTAACTCTCTCACCTGGTCTCTTCCTGTTGGTTTTAAAAAGGCTGGGATAGGGTTTAACCCGGGAGGAGGGGTGAACGGCCCCCCCCACCACGCTACAGCGTTCAAAAAAAGCAGCCCCAAAAAAGCGCACAGCAGCTATGCTAAAATAACAAAACCTACGTAACCTATGGTTACCTATTTCTATGCTGCTTTTCCCCCACAAAGTCGGTTCCTTGGGGGGCCCCCATGTGCAGTTCTCTTGCGCCATTCGCCGTTGTGGAAAGCCCCGGGTTTGTCCTACTGGTGGGCCTCCTGCATCCCTGGAAAATTCCTTACATTGCAGCATAAAAATAGGGCATACCTTCCCTCCACTTTTTTTCCCTGCGGGTTTGTTTAAAAATCCCCCCCCTCCCCAAAGGGCCCAGGGGATGGGATTGAACTGACCAAGGGTGGACCCTTGACAAGGGTCGGGCATTTTATGCTGTTTACCCCCCTGTGTTCTCCCACAAATTTTGGAAATTTAAAAGTCCCAGGAACCCATCTTGTCACTCTGGCATTTTTTGCCTTTATTTCGGTACATCCACTGTAAGGGGCATGATTTTGTCACCAACCTGAATTTTCTCCCTGTAGTTAATCCGTAAGGACTCAAAAGCCCACTTTATCGCAGAATCCCTTTTACTAGGAATATTTCTTTCACAGGACGTGAGCTTCCTATCAAGTATGTAAGGGGTGCCCTCACCATTCACCTCCTGTGACATGACTGCCCCCCAACCCCCCCTCTGAGGCGTTGTCTGGATACAAACTCTTTATAAAGTCCGGGGCCACCAAACGGTGGCCCCGAGGGCTTTTTTCAGGGCCTAAAATGATTTCTCTGCCCCTAACCCATTTCACCATCATGCCCCTCCCTTTTGTTAGGTCGGTCGGGGGGTGCAACGAAGCAAGTTCGGCCAAAAACCCTGCATAGTACCCGACAATCCCCGGAAACGCTCTAAACCTGCTTTTTTGTAAGGGGTTTGGCCACCCTGAATTGCCTTCTTTATTTTTTGGGGGCTTATTGTGCCCTACCCAAAATATACCCAAGTATCGGGCTTTTTCCGCCAAGGGAAATTTTTTTCGGGGTTGCGTAAACCCGTTCCCTGGTGATTTGAGTACGCCCGTCCTTGCTGGTGGGACTCCCAGTCCTTTACAAAAAATGACAATATGTCAAAATGGGCGTTTTGGTACCTGGTAGGGGGTTTTAGAATCTTATCCATTGCTCTAAAAATTGTAGGGGGCCCCCTGTAACCCCGAAAGGATCCTGGGGGTATGGGGAAAAGCCCATCCGGAGTGGAGAAAGGGGATTTTCTCTTTGGCCTCTTTACAGGGGAATCTGCCAGTAACCTTTCTTAAGGCCCAGTGTTGTTATGTACCGGCGACCCCCAATCTCTAATGTTCATCCACCGGGGCATCGGATAGGAATCCTACTTAGTACTCATTGAGTCGGGGAAATCGTTGAGAAACGCCAAGTCCCATTTGGCTTAGGCACCAACACAATGGGGCTAGCCCCCGCTTTTTGGCTCTTCAAAGACGCCCGGGCCAAAAATGGCCTTACTTTAGAGACCCCCTGTCTCCCCAGCTTCTGGGGTTGGTAGGGTTTGCTGAACTTTTACCCCAGGGCGGGGACAAAACTCATGGTACCAATCTGTTGCCCGGAAAGGGCAGGAAAATGTCCCTATTGGCGTGTCAACCCCCGGTTCCCGTCTTTGTGTTTGGACGGGGTCCCCAGGGAAAAACCTTCCTAAAATCTGACTGGGTTCCCTTGGGCTGTCGGGGACCTACTGGGCCTCTCTATCCTGCCCCCGGCTTTATTAAATTTATGTTTTATAGTTGAAAAGGTTTTCTCTTCCTGGTGATGATTTTATAATTTACCCCCAAACTCTCTCTACCATTTAAGGTCCTGCCATTTGCCAGGAATTACTCTCGAGTGGGAAACCGGACCAATACGGATCCCCAGGGGTTAAAATGCCTAACCGCGGCCTATTGTATCCCGGCTCTGTGACTCCTGGCCCTTGCAGGTGCTCCTTTACAATGGGCATTACCCCGGCGGGCGACCTGATTGGCGAAGTGTTTACAAACTTTTTTGGGGGGTAGCTCATCTCCCATGTTCCCTTGGCGACGCCGCTTTCCCCCAGGGGTGTTCCCCAAAAACAATTCAAAGGGGAAAAAAACCCCTGGGGAAAATTGAGGAACCTCTCTGTGGAGAATTGAAGGTTGGGAGTTGACAAACCCGGGCCCCCCACCTTTTCTCCCCTTTTTCATCCCCTTCGGGTTTATTAAAACTCTCGACTAACCCGTCGTTTGGGAGATATACGAGGTCCTCAGTTGTTTAATGTGCGCAGTCTACCAGGTCCCTTATTACCCTAGACAGAAAAAGGTTTTTCCCTTGGCCCTTAGGTTTTCTTTGGAAAACCCCTTCTAGAGAAAAACCCGATCAACTCTCGGGCAAAACCCTTTGGGACTTTTTCTTAGGGGAAAGGCTTGGTACCTGGGCGTAAATTTGTATGTTTTTTGTACTGGGTGGCCCCGGGCCCCATTGTTTTGGCCCTACGAGATCCATAGGATTCGTTCGAAAGGGGTTCGATAATGGGGAGGGGAAAAAGGGCTCTGAAAGGGGCATAGGAGCGGTTAGCTGGCACGGGGGCAAAGGGCTTACAGAAATTTGGCAATCTCTTGATGAACCGGGCCGTTTTAAAAAGTTTTTTAAAACCCCGCTCTTGCGTTTTCTCCCCCCCAAAAAGCCCCCCTAGCACATGACTGTGAGCCTTTCCAGTACCTCCCCCATAAGGACAGGCACAACAGTTGTTCCCCAATTTCCCCTATTTTCTTACCACCCCATACAGAAGTCATGACTATAAAAATGCGGAAATTTTTTTTCCGGCGTCCGGCTCTTGCGGCACTCTTTAGTACCCTTTGGTCCCTGCATTCTTTAGGGTGAGGTTCGCAATGAGCCGTGCCAAAATTCTACGCGACACCCCCAGGTCCCCGG
Organism: Phyllomedusa bahiana; assembly: GCA_025379985.1. NCBI lineage: Eukaryota > Metazoa > Chordata > Amphibia > Anura > Hylidae > Phyllomedusa > Phyllomedusa bahiana. The sequence continues at coordinate 26,771 of JAODAL010017861.1, read as the reverse complement.
GATATTTTTTTCAGAGGCGGACAACTTTCCTCGCCTCCCGCCAATACAGCTAAGGGGAAGTCATGAGCATCGTGGTCACCCCTCCGCAATCATTTGTCTCTCCGCTTTGGGGGGAAATGGATGAGGGGTTGGGGGCTCAAAGGCCCTCCAGCGTCCCCTTGGGGTTTTAGACCAAAGTTCCCAGAACGGGGAAAATCCCCCTTTCCCCGGATTGGGGATTGTAGAAGCTGTTATGTTTCCCCCTTATGGCTCGAGTCCCCCAAACAGTCTGTGTCACTGTCGCAGGGGTATGCTTCGTGCCCCCTGAATGCAGCCACCCCCCCCGTTTTCCCGGGGTAAAACCCGGCATGCGGAAAGGGCAGTCGTAAGAGGGTAAAATAGGGTGCCAAAAGTCCAAAAGGGCCACCACACTGACCCATTCACCGGACAGACATTCCTGGGGGCCTGGGTTTTGGCCCGGGGGAAGCACTACAGGCAGGGGAGCAAAAAATGGGAGAGGCGCGGGGGGCACCCCAATCCATGGGTCCCTGTGGGGCAGTGTGCTGCAATATGCCCCAATTTTTGGACTTCCAACAGCGCACTTCTGCTGACCACCCCGGGGGTTTTTTTAAGGGGTGGAAAGTACCTTTTTTGGGCCCCCAACCCTTTTTTCTGGGTGGGCCACCCCGATCGTCTCCCGGTACGGTTCCCCTGGTCTCGGCGGAAGAAAAAATTTTGTGCTTGGCCAGATAGGATTGTAGTGGTTGACCGCTCCACGGGGCAATAGGGTCCGCGTTTGGGGGGCTCCCCGGGCAAACCCAAAAGATGCAGGTCTCGTGGTGTCACTTTTGGTAGCGGTCCATGACGATCCGGTCTCGTGGCGGGATGGGCCTCAGACCCCGGTGAAGCCACTTTGGGACAAGGTGTAGAAGGGCAAAAGTGGGAGCGGGGGGGCTTATGCTTTTCGAACCGCCCAAACATGGACTTGGAGCCCGCACGTAGGGTGACTCCCCGCCGGCCCTATTTTCCCGCCTTGAGGGGGTCATAGTCCTTGGCTTGATCGGTGTGGGTCAAAGTAGGCCCTTTTGCGGCTCCCCGTCAAATAGGGCGCCGAATTCCGTCCGGGCACCGGGGTTTCCCCTTTTTTCCCCCAGCCTCTCAAACACCGCCCGATACGCCTCCGTCATCATCAGGGGTTTCTTTGCAAAAGGCGGTGTACTGCCTTTTTTTTTGGCAGACCCCGAAACCTCCCCCGTCCTTGGGGAGAAAATTTATCTGAGGCTGCAAAAATTTTTCCCGCAAAAGCGGTTGGTTTCTTGTGGTTGGATTTGGGCCTGCACCAGGTGTTGATAGTTCCTCCATTGGTTTTTGGGGCTGGTTAGGAGGAATGCAGCAGCCTTACCCGGAATACAGTTAAACAAAAACTATATAACGTCCAAAAAAAAATTCTGTTTACCCTTAAACCAGTGCCCATAGCAACCTCCACCATATGTGGGGAATAGCGGTCACAGGGCAGGCAAAGCGGGTAGGTTGCAAAAAAAAAATTTTTTGGGGTTTTTTTTTCCCCGGCAAAACAAACGCAGTAAATAAAAGTTTTATTGCAGCAGGCTTCTTCGCCGTATAACACGCGCAAATAAAGGGAAAAGTCCAGCATAAAAAATAAATCATACATGTACTCCACCGTGTGGTGGGATTTCCCTTTGTAGGGACCCACGGTCTGTTTCAGGGTCCGTAGCAGATCCTCTCCCCTGCCAGCACTCTCTGGAGACGTACTTCCAAAACTTTTTGGACCCCAAAGGTTAACCTCTCACCTGGTTCTTCCTGCCCCGGCTTTAAAGGCCTGGGTACGGTAAACCCCTGGACCGGAGGGGTGAAGGGGCCTCCCCCCAACGCACAGCCTTTCGAAAAGCAGCCCAAAAAACTGCACGCAGCTATGCAAAAATAAAAACCATACGAAACCCTTGGTTACCTATCTTACTGTGCTTTCCCCCACCAAGATCGGTTCCCTTTGGGGGGGCCCCATTTGCGTTCTCTTGCTGCCATTCTCCCGTTGTGGAAAGCCGGGTTCCCTTACTGGTGGCCTCCCTGACATCCCTGGAATTCCTTACCTTGCAGATAATAAGGGAATACCTTCCCCCCACTTTTTTTCCTGTGGGCTTACAACCCCAAACGTGTAGAAAATCCACTATCTATCAACACATAAATATCTGTTCCTTACACTTTCCCCCTACAAAATTCTAGTAAGGGGGTCATCGTCCTGAAAAAGGGCCCCACCTCTGGAGGCTCCCCCTATTAAAAAGCTTCCCTTTTCCCCCTGTTTTAAATATGACAGATATATACTTCTAAATGGGTATCTCCTTGGATTAACCAGATAGTAAATAACTGTAAGCGTCACAGCACAAAAAAAATCTTTATTTTTATGCCTGTGACCTGAAGGCCCCCAAGCATCGATGGGAAAACTTTCATTGGAATCTCTTCATTTTACCCTTAAGCTCCCCTGATGAACCCTCTTTTTTTTTTAGGGGAGCAAAAACAGTTGGACGGGGGGACCTAACAGGAGAACATTAAGGTCTTTATAGTAGAACTTTATAGTATTTGTCCCATTCCCCTTTTTGGGTAGTTTTTCTTTTAAAAAAAAGAGGAATAAGAGTTAATGGCATATGAGATAAATTTTTTACAATAGATTGTGGGGTGAAAAGCTCTTTTTTTCTTTTCCTTAGGTCAAGGATAATATAAGAGATTTTGGTTGTGCTGGACTGTTACGTTATTCTCTTCTGGGTTAACCCCGGAGTACCCCATTGGAATTTATATTTTGGCTTATTATCCCGGGATACGGAAAGCTTTTTAATAGGGTGAGCCCCCAGAGGTGGGGCCCCGTTTTTTCAGGACGATGCCCCGGCCTGTACTAGGATTTTTGTAGGAGTGAAAGGGGACGGGGATATTTATGTGTTGATGATAGTGGAGTTGTCAGCACAGTTTGGTGTGTATTTAATTTGGTTTTTTCGTTTTTTAATAAAGGTTTTTTTTTTGATTAAGTTTGTTTGTACATTTGCAGTGATTTATTGGACATTGACCAATAGGGTGGTTGTATTGAGTTCAAAAACATGTTTTTCACAACCTGGAATGGGACAAGTCCTAAAATTTACATGGTACAATATCTCCGTGGCTAACACCTTTTGTCGATATGAGAATCAGTACATTCTTTTGGGTTGTAGATGCTTGTGGTCCACCTGTTGGTATGAAGGTTGTCCTTTAGTTTGTAGATAAAGGTTTTCCCAGATTGTTGAGTCTCATACTTGTAGTGGTTTATAGCTCTTCTTGGCTTAGTTCATAGTATGATTCAGATGGTTTTTTTAGGGCAGTTATTATGGCAGAGGCACACAACTTTTTTTAATTTCTTGGACTTTACCCGAAAACCACGTAATAGAAATGTAAAATTAAAAAAACCAGGTTGGCAATAAAATGAGGGGGCGTGTGGGTCTGAATATAGCAAGCACAAGTGGGGAGGAAAAGAGCAAAGTTAGACAAATAGTAGCAATAAAGATACAGGATGACAGGAAATTCAACTAACAGCAAACTTTCTAGTTTTGAACGTATCACAACAATCAAAGAAGCACACATTTTTAAATAACAAAAAATTTTCCATCATAGGCGGGGGATGGGTTCTTCGCCTTTCCGATTAGATGTTGTATTGTATTGGCATCTCTGTGATTGTAGAATCTTTCAAACTTTGTTTTTTATTGTCTACCTCCAGAGGCATAAGGGGATGCAAGGTGTTCGATAGGCGTCTCTGTTTTTTATAGAGCAGATATTACCGGTTTGTGTAGACTTACACCTATTTTTTCTTTTGATACTATTATTTGATATCTATTAGAAAGTACATTTTGGACTTTTAAATTGTTACTAGTTAAAAAGCCTCTGTTTCAAAGGATTATTTCGCCACGGATTTGTCGACGGATTGACGTTCGTCAATCGCACGTACGGCAATCAGTCAGAAATAATGTAACAGCCTATTTTCTATTGATTCTAATAGAAAATAGGCTCGTCGTTCACAGACGCGTATTTCCGTGTCCTCGGATTGCCGCCGCGGATTGACGGACGGCATCCGGACACGCGGGAATAAACATGTGCATGTCAATTATATTTCCCGTGACGGAATTCACACCACCTACAATGATTGTTGATGGTGAGTTCCGTCAGGGAAATCAGTTACAGAATACGTGCCACAATAGTTGGTACTTATTTGCAAATGATTTTTCAATGATTGTCAGAACGATTTTTACGATCGGCAATCCGTGTAGATTCGTTTCTGATAATAAGCCATTGTAAAACGAGGCCTTAATTCTCACCTTTGTTGTTGCTGGATCGTGTTCCCCTTTTTCTGATTGTTTGACTCTTTCACTTTTGTCCAAGGGCTGGACTCGAGCACCTTCGTGGGACTTACAACTCGGTGTTCAAACATTTACTAAGGTGGTGAGCAGTGTGCCATACTTTTTCTTTTTTCTGTTATACAGTTGGCACTGTACAGCCAGGGGATACTGATAAAGTACTTTCACTCGAAGTTTACTCTGTTATTAAGTGTTCACAGGATCGACCATTGTAACTTGAGACATATTTCTTGAACAAACATGAAATATTGAGGTATAGGAATGGATTAATATTTATTATAGGAAATAACATTGTGTACTGCATGGGTGTCTCAGTGTAGAGCTGGTTACATTTTATGTTCTACAACCATATGAGACAGTACTTCTTACCGACTATTGTAGTTGAAACAAAGTAAAAATTTTATTTTCATATGAATGTATCTCTCCCCTCTCCCTCCAGTAGGTGCCGCCACTGTATGTGTGTTCGTTCCCCTGTTTTTAAAAATTCTGTAGTATATATACATACTCGCTGGAAAAATAGATTTGTTAGTAAAATGTTACACTTTTAATTTCTGAAAATTATCAAATTATTTTGCTAACAACAATACGAGTGGAAATGTATGTTTTCTTTGTGTCATGTGTGTATTTATGAGCTTTATTTTCAAATAAAGACAGATATTACAATCCAATTGTATATGGAGTAACATGATAGATATAACACTTGTATCAGAGGTGTTCATAAATATCACATTAATAATATTCAGGCATGTCTCAAGTAATCTAGACTAATCAAAGATGTACATAATTCATGTAAAGGTGAAGACTCGGATCGTATAAACCATATAAATTAGAACAGTTAAACATTTAGGGCAACCATGTAAGATTTATATCGTTTAGATGACTATTTTCTTGTGCATTTTATATTTAGTGATAGTATGCGCAGATTTATGAACCTGCTCTATTGAGCAAGTCATAAATCAGGCGCTATTTCATAGCCTCTAAGACTCGATACTTTTCTGGGATCAGATATAAACCACTTGTTATGGTGCTCTACCTGTTCTAGCGTAACGCACCTGGAATTTGCCGTTACTGAAGCTATAATTGTGTCTAGATTAATATGGTTATAATGCGCACACGCCCTGTACGGTCGCCCCGAAAAACTAGAGCGCATTAGAAAGTGCTTGCGGTGTTGGCTCTGTAATGTGTGATACTGGCGTATGGGCTATGTAGAAATGGATACTGGGGAACGGGGGGTAAGGGTTGCGCCAGTTTTTGGGCCTCGATAAGACACGAGACTTCTTGCCGCTGCCCCGTTCTACAATGCTGCCGTATATTAAGCAGAGAATCACTAAGACACATTAAGGGGGAATCATAAATGAATGGGAAGAGAGAAAAAGAAAGAAAATAATAAAAATATTTTAGCACATAAATACAAAAGAAAAAAAGTAGAGGACACGCCTCTACATCCTCCGGGCAACACCAGATGCTTCATAAATCCTGGGCTAATGGCATTTGCTTGACGATTATTTAATGAGACTATAAGGTACTCCATGTGCCTGACACTTCTTCAATATGACGAGTACGGATCCATTATAGTGGGTCGAAGCTTGTTTTGCTTCCAAAAGCATGATATCAGGCATCTTGCTGCTGTCAAAATGAGTAAGATCAACTTCAGTAAAGGATTACTAATGGACTGTGGCAATGAGAATATAAGAGGATCTTGGGAGCTTGACACCAGTAACTTCTACTATTAATGCTCTGGCCCTCGTCTAAAAACTTTGGATATAAGTGCACAACCAAAAAATATGATACACATAGGTACCTGCAGAACCACATCTCCAGCAAGAATTCCCAACCGATGGTTTAAGCTTGTGCAACATTGATAACCTGTTTCCCTGAAAATAAGACGGTGTCTTATATTAATTTTTGCTCCTAAAGACTAAATAAGACTTATTTTTAGGGGAAGTTTTTTTTTCTATGAACAATGATTCATATTTATTGTTGAACAAAACATCAACATGTATTAATATACTGTAGTGATTTCATCACCAACATCAGCATAAGCAGCCAAACTCTGAATTGCATAAAAAAAGCACCATGTCTTATTTTCGGGGGTGTCTTATTTTCGGGGAAACAGGGTACCATATGATACCATAACATGAGCACCTTATTCTGATTTTCCTTGTAAAAATTGCATTGTGACATCTGCTATGCTCTCTTCCAGATAGTTTTCCGTGTGTTCATAGAAATATCCCTATCTAAATAAGTCTCCCACTTGGCCTTATAAGCATGTGAAACTGGTGCCTCTAGGTCTGCAGCATGTTATAGATGTCTGATATAAGATCCTCTGTGGATGAACGAGTTTTACATAAAAGCTCAAACCTGGTGGGAATAGAAGCAGTGACCGTTTGTAGGACAGAGCGCATGAAATGCCTAATTTGCAAATAAGTGTAATGACAAGTACTAGGAGCATTGAAGGATGACCCGCATGAGGCAAATGAAAGCCTCTGACTAGGTTGGCAGATATTATTGATCATAAAACTAAAGAATCTGTTATCAAACCACAGTTTTACCTGGGGAGTCCCCATGGAAATGTATTGTTTTATTATTAAAATGAAGTTTCCTTTTGCCTGGATTGGCAATGCCTCGAAAATTTGGAGAAATATCCTTTTAAAAGTGATGCCCAAAAACTTTGATATTAAAAAGAAAAATTTTTGACATTGAGGGCTATTTTATATATGTACATAGCTTCAAATTTGAAAAGGAAAAGGTGTCTTGGGTAGTTCATTTCGCGATGTATGGTCAGCGGGAATATAATTGACTTAAATTTTACTTGCGGTGAATACGCACCGCAGTATACTGCTATGGCCCCGGGGGGGCTACCCCCGCCCACGCCGTGCAGTGTGCATGTATTAACGGACCCCCAAATCCCCATTTAAATTTGGGGCTGTACTGTAGTCCCGAAATTAGCCGCGTGAACATACCTTAGGCTATTCTACACAGCACGGGTTTTTCATGGTTTTACGGGTTAAGAATTTAAAAAACTGTCGAAAAATACTGTACCCAGTGCTGCATAGGCCCCAAAGAAAAATCCGTGCCGTAGTTTACACAGGATTCCGTACATTTTCATCCTTCTTGTTTTTTATGCAAGATTTCCCTCGAATTCATAAATTCAATGTCCCGGGGGCCCACGTATTCTGAAAAACAGGCTGGGTTTTTAGGGAAATCTGTGCCAAAAAAAACAACCCCCGATGTTAAAATCCCTTGGATTTTTTGGGCGCATTTTTAAAATTGGCCTTATTTTTTTGAATACATATAATGTTTATACCCCGTGCTGTGGACATTTGTTTTTTGGGCTCATGCAACCAGGCACGGGGCCCGATCCCCCCGTCCACTACTATAAGGGTCGTTTTAAAAAGTGAGGAGTTCATATCTTTTTCCCATGCACTGTAAAGTTTACTCAATGTGCTTTATAAAAGGTCATAAACATACAACGGGGATTTTAAATTAGAGGGAAACATGCCTGTAACTTAGATAACAAAACCCGAACATTTCATAAAACAATGCAGAAAAACTAGGGAATTTAAAGGGTTCACTTATTTTTCTTGCAACTGTATAATGTGTTTTTTTGATCAATTTGGTAAAAGAAGTGAAAAAAAAGAAATTCTTGAAAAAACATTGGACCAAAATTTAAAAAAAAAAAAATAAAATGCTTTACTTTTACCCCCCTTTAAAAACCCAGCCATTTTTTGGCCTTCCTGACCAGCCCTATTTTTGAAATCTGGCATGTTCACTTTTTTGTGGAAAAAATTTTTGCCCCTTTTACCTTTCATTGTTTTGAGATTGTTTTCTCGTGACACATTGTCTTTAATTTGTAAGAAAATTTTTCCCTACAATCCCGTTTTTTGTGAAAATATCAAAATTTAATGAAAAATTTGAAATATCTGTGATTTTAAAAGTTCAAAATGTCTTGCGTGCAAGACAGATAATTATTCACCACAAAATAGTTTATAACTAGATCTACCATATGTCCACTATAGGTTGGCATCATTTTTTAAATGTCTTTTTTTATGACATTGGAGGGCTTAGAAATTTAGTAGTAATTTCCTCACATTTTAAGAAAATTTGCAATATACATTTTTTTAGGGACCATTCCATTCTGACGTGGCTTTGAGGGCCTGTAAAGTTAGATACCCCCATAAATGATCCGTATAAGAAAGTAGACCCCTTAAAGTATTTACAACATTGTTTAGGAAGTTTGATAAACCTTTAGGTATTTCACAGAAATTAAAGCAAAGTGGAGGTGAAATTTCAAATTTACCTATTTTTTGCAGATTTTCAATATGTTTCCATTTTTTCACTGGAATACGGTAAATGTGACAAGGTAAATACAATGTAATATCATTTCCCCCAGGTCTCACGTTTTTAGAAATATCCCATATGTGGCCCCTAGTGCATTATTTGGCTCAACCATAAACCCCAGAATAGGAGGAACCTACTGGACTCTGGGTCTCATTTTCAATGCAATTTTATTTAGGCGCCATTTCAGGTTTGGGGCACCCTAAGGTGCTCTAAACTTAATAAACACCCCCAAAAAGACCCCCTATTGGAAAAATACACCTCTTAAGGTATATATACAGGTGTGTATTGAGTATATCGACCACACAGGTGATTCACAATTTTTTTTAGCATTAGGCTGTGAAATTAAAAAAAAATTTTTTTCCCCAAAAATCTGCAATTTTAGCTGAAAATTTTTCATATTTACAAAGGAATCCTGGAAAAAAGAACCCCCAAAAATTTGTTAAGAAATTTCTTCCAAGTTCGGGTATACCCTACAGGGGTGTAAACTGCTGTTTGGTGCACATGGCAGGGGGTACAAGGGAGGGAGCGCTATTTGGCTTTTGGAACGCAGATTTTGGTGGGGCCATGTCGCAATTAAAAAGCCCCCAAAGTACCAGAACGGGTGAAACCCCAAATCGCCCCATTTTAGATTAAAACACCCCCAGGGATCTTCTAGGGGTGTTTGGCTTTTGGGCACACAGTTTCCATCTTTTTTTTTTAGCTTTGGGCCTAAAATGGGGGGGGGAACGAGTTCCCCATTGTTATTTGGGCCAATTTTTCGGCGTTCGCTGTGAGTGAAATGTTGATAACTTTACTATGGGGGTCCGCAAAATTGCAAAGGGATAAATTTTTAATCGTTTTTTTTGTTTTATTACTTTTAACAAAGAAAATGCTTAAAAAAATTGCGTTTTTTTTTTCCTCTTTGACAGTCTAACTTTTATATTTTTTCTGTGTGAAGATTGAAAAGGGGAAAATCTGCTTTAGAGTTTGCCGGTCCCAGGGGTACTAGTCTGGGCGTGAAGGGGGTTTTGGAAAAAATTTTTTGGATATGCTTTTAAAAAAAAAATAAAACTTAAATTTTGTCTGGGATTTTTTAAAATTCAATGTAGATACAAATTTTAGACCATACACCTAAAGCCTAAAATTCAAAATTTTTGTAAAGTTCAGACTAAATTTAGTGTTGCATATGATTTTTGCGGCCCTGCCATTTTTATTTTTGTATGTGTCTTGTTTAGTTTGCCCCGTGTTTTAAAATAAAATGATTTTGGGCCCTTTTATCAACTTGTGGGGTTTAAATCAAAAAAGAAAAAATTCCTCACATTTGTAGAATATAGAAAAGGTTTAAAAAAATATCAGTCCTTTTTTGCTTGACAGCCAGTGATAATTGATTCTAAGTGATTTTAACCCCCTTTGTTTAAAGGGGGAATTGTAATCGAAAAAAAACCCTATTTTTTAAAAAACTCATGTTTTATATTAAACTTTTTTAAAGATTTTTTTTGGTAATTTTTAAAATTTTTCCCATTCACTAAAATATTTTGAATTTTTTTTTAAAAATCCTGCAGTTTTCATTTTGGCGACTAGCCTATCAAAAAAGGCAAAACCCATACCCCCCTGTAACGGGGGTACTAAAATTAGAAAAATACAAAATTCAAAACTTTAAAAAAAAGGGAAAGGGGGAAAAAAAAAGGGAAAAGCTCAAAAAAATGGTAACTTGCTGAGCAGGCGTTGTGTTTGGGGGAGATAGTTTTCCAAACCCTTGGAGAGTGTTCAGGGTGAAAGGTTAACGAACTAAGAATAAATTTTTTTTCGGGCACAGAATCTAGCCTGAAGTGCTTTATGGGCAGAGGACTACATTGAGGCCTGAACAGGCATGGTCATGAGAACAATTTAAAGCACACAAGGAAAATAAGGTTAATCTATACCCTACAAGACTAAAGGACTGTCAATTTGACCTCATTGGCATTAAATCAGAATAACTGGAATCACTCAGAGGTATCCATCAGACATTCATATTGGAGAATTCCTCCAATTATACCTCAGATGCTCACCACCGTGGTGCTGTCCGCATCTTTTATACATATACTCACAGGTCTTGTCTTTCCAACTGAATGCTACAAAGGCTTGATAATGAGTTTCTACACTGCCATTATTGATTATGCAAAAACAGGCCATGTGGAATCTCCATCGTAAAGTGTTGATCATAAGCCTTAGGCTATGTTCACATGGCTGATTCATGCCGTAATTGCGGGACGGATTTTGCCAGCAATTAGGGCATGTGTACGGGGGTGGGGCAGGAGGAGGCAGCTCGCTGGCCCCATAGACTTTCATTATCCAAAGCGCGTAATGTGCATGTCACTTTCTCCCCGCTCGCTGTATTTCGCGAGCGGGGAGAGGAGATGGAATCCATAGTTCTCTATGAGAACTGTGGATTACTGTAATGACAGGGACGGATTTCAGCCATATTTGCGCGCAGTACAGCGCGCAATACGAACTGAGATCCGTCTCAAAATCAGCCGTGTGAACATAGCTTTAAACTCCTTAACAGTATTTAACGTACGTTTACATCATGATGTCGATAATGGCATATATAGCAGGCTCACTTACTGAGCCCCATCCATACCAACCAAGTGCTGGCTGTTATTCACAGCTGACTCCCACCACTAGCAGCCAGAGTTGAAGATAACTGGTTAGATACCACCGTAAACCTGACTATGGCACTGTGGTGAGCACTGGTGCATGATCACCCTTTCACCGTCAGTGTCACTATCATGGTCATGGCAGCTATGGGCCTAATGTAGGCCTCGATGGCTGCCATATTATAGTACCCCTATTACATCCTGGAAGAAGAGAGCCCTATTAGAAGACTGTTCTCCAATACTTTTGTATTGTAGAATAGTGTAAAAGTGATCACACCTGCTAGTGGTCAAGTACCCCCGGGGACTAAAAGTAAAAGTAGAAAAAAATATATTTCAATAATAAAAAAAATATATAAAAAGTTCAAATTTCCATCTTACAAATAAAAATAAATTATTGATATTGTGGCATCCATAAAAGTCCAATTTATTAAAATATACATTTTTTCTTATCACATATTGTGGACACCATAGCAACAAATATATCCAATGCCAAAATTGTTTTTTTTAGTCACTTTACCTCTCTAAAAAATTTGAATAAACAGTGATGAAAAAGTTGCATGTATCTAAAACGGTACCAATAAAGAGTACATTTTAGTCCATAAAAAAACGAGCTCTCACTCAGGTCCAAAGCTGGAAAAATAAAGAGTTAATGGTTTCAGAAAATATCTCTGCAAAACAAATAATTAAAAAAAAGTTTTAATACAGTAAGTAGTAATGCATATTATAAACGTCTAAAAGTTTGGTATCACCAGAATTGTACCAAAGTGCAGATTAAAGAGATCATGGCATTTATACCATACAGTGTACCACTCAGTAAAAATAAACCCCTCCAAAAATGGTGCAATTGGACTTTATTTTCACATTACACTCCACAAATCATTTTTTTTCGCCTTCCCAGTAAACAATATAGTAGGGTAAATGGTACCATTTAGAGGTACTGCAAATGTATTTAACCAGCTGTCACAAAACGTCTATATTAGACTTAGTTATCCTGAGCGGGATGTCCAACCCACAAGTTATCAATATCAAAAAGGATCAGGATAAATGTTAGATTTTGCAAAAGATTTTTACTGTGTATAATCTTCATATGTTATATTCCAAACATTAGTGGGATAAAACGCATCTAAACATCGTTGCAAGGGCTGTTGATACAACGAAGAGCGCAATACCATACAATAGAGACTACAGCCAACCCTAATTGCAATCCCTTAGAGCGAACAACATCTGGTCTCATACGGGCGGTTAGTATGGCTAGACTCACGGTATGCTGCTCGATATAGAAAATGCTTTCAGCAGAGCCGCTTATCCTTCTTGTGGATCTCTCGATCTCTTCACCGGCTACACTCGTACTCTCAGCAAACCGGAACGATAGGCTCTGCGCCTGCGCGACGTTTCGGGGACCACCCCCTTTGTCAAGCTCGCCTGCAATAGGTAAGGGTAGGGCTAAATACGTGTTGTCTCGCTCTCGTTAACACTTGTTATTCCCTCGATCTAATGCTGCTTACGGTGCAACACATACAACAGGCGCTATTTAAACTTAAGGATGATATTATCAAAATCCAGCAAGAGTTAAAAAGTACACAGAAAGAATTGTATGAAAAAATACAGGAAGAACTTAACTCCAATATTCAAAAAACAAAGGAGCAAATGATGTCTGTGAAATTACGCAAATTTGAAAGGGATACGCGGGATTACGCGCAGGATAAAGTATATACATGGGGGAAAGAGCGCAAAATCACAAAACAAATTGGGATAGCGCAAGCAAATGACAATATTTAAACAAACAGATGGGAAAAACCAGTAACCGTATGACCTCAGACCAAGGGGCAGAACAACCTTTTTAAAAAGGAGAAAAAAAAAAGGGCCGCGCCAAAGGAAACACAAAAATCTCCAAACCAGAAAAAACACAAAAAAAGCCGAAACAAAAAAAAAGTAAAAACCTGGTTTTAATTTTCCACGAAAACACTGACAAAAATGCGAGCAAGTTTGAACAAAGGATTTAAATTTTCACCCCTAAAAGAAAGGACATTTTTGTTTTTGAAAAGGACTTTTATCTTTTTTGTAAAAAATAAGATTATTTTATATGTTCAAGGTAAAGGGGTTGGAACCCCAGTAAAATTAAAAAATTGTATAAAAAGAGTACTTTGATCATAAAAACAGTCCACCCCGATATTTTTGAAAAATTTTAAAAAAAGAATAAAAAAAAAAGGGAAATATCGCCCAATAGAACCAAGCGGTCCCAAACCTTACAAGTACTAACCACAGCCTTAAAGGGAATTGCAAAAAGATGCCCAAAATTTTTAAAAAAAGACCAGCAGACAAGGGGGTGCGGTGCGTTCTTGATAAGGACCAATCTTAGCGAACTAAAAAAAAACCCAAAATGACCAACTGTGTACCAATTGACTCAAACGATCCTACCTTAAAAATTAAAAGTATGATTGACCAGGTGTTAAGGAAAGCAAAGAATTGGGGGTAATAATTATCCTAATAAACTTTTAAACAGTGGATATCCTCTGCCCCCATTCTGTACCTTCCCAAAATTTCATAAAATTTTAAAAAAACCCCCCGGGACAACCGTTTGTCTCCGGAATGGGGGTCAGTTTTCAGCCTTCCCAATACATCGCAATTTTTTACAGCCCATATAAAAACCTACTAATCCCTTAAGATCCCAAACGAATTTTGGGTGTTTACAACAATTGAGGTGACCAAAAAAACCCTACTTCATATCCCAAATCCCTACAAAAAGGGGGGAATAAGTTAGTCAAGAACATTTAAAAAATGTCATAACCTTCCCAATGGGAAAAATCGAACTATTGATGGCATTGCTCGAAATTTTACTGATTACAACTACTTCCTTTTTGGGCCCGGGAGTTTATATGCGAAAAAGGCACATCGATGGTCTCCGATTTCCCCCTTTTTTTGCTAATATAAGTCAACTGTTAAATCAGATATCCCCAGGCCTTTTCCCCAAATACATTGGGCACTGGAAAGAACGTGGATATATCTTTGTCGTTTGCGGGGAAGTAGGGAAAACTAACACATTTTGTTTCCCCCAAAACAAAAAGATTCATCCTCTCTAGAATTTACTCTAACTAGTGTAATTTAAATATAATTTTTTTTAGATGTAACGTCTTAAAATAAGGGAAAAATTAGAAGTACTTTATAAAAAAAGGGAAAGGATAAAACAATATGTTACCTAGATAGTTTCATCCCCTAGTGTAACAAATCAATCCCGAAAGGACAGTTTATGAGGAAAAGGCGCATCTGTAGCACAGATAGCAGTACACAAAAATAAAAAAAAAATGAAAATAAACTTTTGCGTAGGGGTTCCCAGGAACTAGTTAATAAAAACAGCAAAGAATCTCCAAAAAACGGAGAGACGTTCGATGAGAAAAAAAAGAAAACAAACACCAATAGAATAATGTTCTTATTAGTTTATGACGATCTGCTAAAAAAATTAAAACACCATTAACAAAGCTTGGGAAAATTCACAACCATCCCATATATGGGAGATGCTTCAAAGACAAACCCCAATTTTCATACCGTAAAGGCCCCGACATTAAAAATATGGTAGTACATTCCCATCCGAGCTACCAAAAAACACCAGGGGGGTGTTATCTACCCGAAAGAAAGGCACTTTTTCCTTTCTCAATTTCCAGAATTGCCTGCCCCAAAACGAGGGGAACAATGTAACATCCTACCCCAAGGGGGAAACCTATATGTATTTAAGGATTATACCCTTTAACACAAAAAATTTTCTAATATTAAAGGCCCGGGCGGGAAAATCTATGTTGGGCAAACCCTAGCAAGACGAAAAAAGGAAATGAAAACAAATCACAAATTCGTCTTTTTCACACAAAAAAGGGCCCAAAGGGATACAAGAAAAACACAACCCCAAACCAAAAAACAATATGGGGAAACAACCATCGCCAAACATTTTTTTTTATTCTGAACAATTAAGCACCTTTGATGGGAGGTTTTTGAACATACGAGTCAAATGAGTAACTAATACAAGAGACGTCACTTCAGAAAAAATCTATTGGATTTTAGGGTGGGAAACGCTAGTCCAATGGGATTAAAATAAAATGTAAAGGAGCGCTTTCTATAAAATGGTGATTCCTTTATCATGCCTTTCTCAGGATTAGTTGCAATAGGGGAACAAATATAAGGGAAACTTGTTAGTCTAAACACGAGCGAAAAAGTTTGGCAGGAAAAAAGTTAATGCTCAGAACACAAGTGTTAAAAGAGCAAACGACGGGATTTTAGCCCGCCCCTTTCCAAAGAGGGGAGTTTACAAAGGGGGGGGTCCCCGAAACGTCGCGCAGGTGCAGAGCCTACGTTTCCCGGTTTTTTGGAAATACAGTGTAGCCTCTGAAGAGATCGAAGATCCACAAGGAGGATAAGCCCGCTAAACTTTTCTATATGAGCCATACCGGATCTAGCCATATAACCGCCCGTACGGAAACCCTGTTTTCCTCTAAGGGTTCAATTAGGGGGGTGTATCTCTATTTATTATGCGCTCTTTTTTATATCAACAGCCCCGCAAGAGTTTTATGCGTGTATCCACAAAAATTTGAATATAAAAAAATGAAATTCTACACATAAAAATTTTTTCAAAATCTAACATTTGCCTTTCCTGCCATTTGAAGTACACTTGTCTAAAGCAAGCCCTTATTATCTATTAGATGAAAAAATAAGAAAAGGGTTTCAGGTTTTGGAAGGGTGGGGGGAAAACAATTTAAAAAAGAGAAGGGGTCAAAAAACCCCGCAGTGATGCCATTTATTAATAAAAAAGTCAAAGATTAATTTTAAATTAGAACATTTTTTTTTTTCCATTTTTTTTATTGATTAAAAACCCTTTGTTGGGCACTGTTAGCTATGTTCCCCGGCAAAGAGGGAGTATTTAGCCCTAATTCACACCATACTGCGCTCAATACGGGGGGAAATACTCCCCGTTATTTCGGAATCCACATTTTTCAAGAGAAAATATGGATATTTTCCCCTCCCCTTTCACCATACGGCACGAGGGGGAAAAAAACATTCAATTTTCACAGAGTATACTGCCGTGAATAATGAATGTCTAGGGGGCCCGGGAGGCTGACGGTTCCCCCCCGCCCCCCCCCTCTCCCCCCCCCCCTACCCCGGCTAATTGCGGGCGAAATACGTCCCACAATTACGCATGAAAAAGCCGGGGAATGCCTAGATTTTAAATCAAGGCGTTTCACCGGGATTGACAAAAAACCGGGTTGGGTTTTTCCCCACCCTATTTTTTCTTTTTTTACACGAAAGGGGGCGGCTTCTGTCCACGGTTTGCGGAGTCAAGCCGTCCCCCTTTACATTCACATGTTCATGTTCCGCCCGAAAACCAGGTTGAAGAACCCCGTTACCCCAACAGTGTACAGAGGTACAGAGAGACAGAAAAAAAAAGAAAAGTGCATAAAAATTGACATGTTTTCACTTAAACTTGCATTCTCAGCGATGAAAAATTTTTTTCCAATTAAGTATCCCTTAAAAAATTTGGGGTCTTTACTTTTTTGGTCCATTCTCTCCAAAGTATTTGGGCGCGGGTTATTTTTACTCAAGTCTATTCCTTCACAAAATGATGGTTTTGGACTTTGTCTGTTGCCCGGGAAATTTTGGGTTGGTTTTGATCAATTTAAACTCTATGCTTTTTTGATTTAGGTTGGGGCCGTAATTAAATTTTTGGCAAAAATCCCCCCCAAAAACCCAACCCTGCCTCAAAAATTGGGTTTGGGGTTTTAAAAGATTTTTTTTTAAATTTGTTTTTTTTATGGGTTATCCCCTAAAAACATGGAAACCCCAGAATTTTTAAAATTTTTTGGGCCCCAGAAAAAATTTCCGGAAAAGGGGGAAAAACCATAAAAATTAATTTTTGCCCCCATAAAAAACCCCAAACCCCAAATTTTAAAAAAAGGGTTTTCAGGGATAGGGAAAGTTTTACACTTGGGTTTTTCCCACCCGGGTTCCCCTTTCTCTTTGGCTTCCTTTTTCTTCCTCTTGTTTTCCTTGACCACCTGGGGGAAATTTACCCCTCTGCTCTTGGGTGTTTACAGGGGCGTAACTACCGGGAAAAACGGGATGAAACACTAAAGGGGCCCCAGGCTTTAGGGGGCCGGGCCTGGGGGGAACTGCAAACAAAAACTATCCCCCCCGGTATTTCGGCCCCTTTGCCCCGCCGCAAGGTGGAAGGTTCCGGGGGCCCGGGAGAAAATACTGCCTCTAATGCCCGGCCTCTGGCCCGACGTCCAAAGGCAGGACGGGTCCATTGTTAGCAGAGCGGAGCGTTTTCCAAACCGGAACTCCCCCCTCAAACAAATCAGCCTCTGGAAACAGGCGCCGGCCCACAGTGCACGTGGGCAGCGCGTTTACCCCCGCCCCCCCGGCGACCCCGTTTTTGGCCCGGGGAGTTTAGCTGCGAGGGAGCGGGGGAGCAGGTGATTAAGGGATTTCTTTTTTTTTAAATTTTTAATAAACCCCTTTCCCCCCTGTATATACCTCCCTGCCTGCAAAATAGCCCCTATGCCGTAAAAAAACCCCGGGCCCTGCCCCTGTATTAGCTTCCCCTCCCTGTAAATACCCATACCTGCCTGAAAATTTTGCCCTTACTTCTGTAAAATACCCTGCCTCCCTGTTTATAGCCCTACCTCCCAATATATAGCCCCCCTCCCTATTTTCCCCTCCCCCTATAAAATAGCCTCCCCAAAGCCTTGTCTCCTATATATGGGTCCAAATTCCCTCCCCGGATGCCCTCCCTTTGGCCTGTTTTTAATTGCCCTATGGGCTTACCCTTTTGCCCTCCCGCCTGAAGGGGCCCCCTAAAATCCTCCCCCAAGGGCCCCTCCCCTGCCTACGTATAGGGCCCCTATTCAAACCTAAACCCCTGCCTTCCTACCAAATTTTTTGGGCCCCCTATACCCCTCCCTATCTATATGGGGCCCAAACTCCCCTAAACTCTGCCTGTCTAAATTGGGGCCCAATACTTTACCTAAACCCTGCTTGACTGCCAAAGGGGGGCCCCTAAAACAAACCAAAAAAAACCCCCCCCTCCCCTTTATATGGGGTCCCTATTGCCTCCCTAAACCTGGCCTACTCGGTTGGGCCCCAAAAAAACCTTTTTTAAACCCTCCCTTTCCTTTAAATGCCCCCCATAAGCCAGGGGGGCGGGAGTGAGGTGTTTGGAAAAGTAAAAAAATTCTAAGATTTTGTGTCAAAATCTGCGGGGACAAAGTGGTGCCGGGGAGAAGTAAACCATGACGGGTCTTGACCAAAACCCAGAACAAAAAGGAAACCCAAACACTTTTTTCAAAACGTAAACCCTGTGATTAAAAAGGACGTAACTCACTTTAATCATTTAAAATGCCCTGCAGAGTCTCTGTAACACTGGTATATCCCAACAATATGGCCATAAAGGGGGGTTACATACATTCTGCAGAGCCTTGTCCCACAGTATATACCACAAATAAGGTCAACTAAAGGGGTGGACTTTTGGTCTTTGAGACTGACCCAAAATATTGTAAGGTTTTAATTCAGTCACCAAAAGGGGTGGAATTTGGGGTCGTTTTCCCTGGGGGAAAAATTTCAGGTCCCCTGTATTAGTGTTATTGGTAATTTTGGGTTTTGGTAATAGGGGAAATTTTTTTTGGTACAGTATGATAGTGAGAAGTATGGTGAGGAAATTTGCCCCTTTGTATTATCAAAATTAATTTTCATGCCTGGTAAATTTTCGGGTCGGGAGGGGGGGGCGGGGGGGGATGGGGGGCCCCCAAATCCAAAATTTTGCAAAGGGGCCGGGTTTTTTCCTAGTTACCCCCCCTGAGTTGGGGGAATGTCCCCCACAGGGAACTTTTACCCTTTTTTGGCAAGGTTTTTTACCCTTGATCTCATTTTACAATTATACCCAAAAGCATGCTGTGTAACATTGTAGTTTCCTGCCAGTCTTGCCATGATAGCATTTATGTGGAAATGAGGTTTTGTATCGTACCCATCCCCCTTTTAATGTACCAATGTCCCCCTTCCCTATAGAGGGCCCCTTTGAATGTTGAAAAAAGGGCACAACTTCATTTTTTAGGAAAGGGTCTGGAGAACTTATATGGGGTTTTTCCATCCCTTTTTTGCCCTTTGTTTTCGTCATTTGGGCCCCTTTAAAAAAAAGGTGAGTCCCCGGGAGACGGCCCCACCTTCCTTCTCCTCCCGGGGGCACATGATTCGGCACCAGAGAAGACAAAATCACCCCCCTTGGGCCCTCTTGACTTTTAAAATTTGCCTTCTGACCCCAACCCCATTGAAATCATCAAAGAGCTCTTCAGAAAAATGGATTATAATCGGCCCGTTCTTTGGGTGACTTTTGGGCCCCCGGGTTTGCTCCATTTGGACTGATGATACGATAAATAATTTGGGGCTTGATGAGAAAAAGGGAGGTAAAATTTGTTTGATTCAGGGTGTTTTCACCACGAAGAACAAAATTGGCCCCCCTCTTCAAAAATGAAAGCAAAAGGGAAACCCGGGCCAAAGGTTATGACAGGCCTGGCTTTTTTCCTTTCGACTGACGATGTGCTCACTTTTTGTGTTGCCCCAAAAACCCTGGAAGGAGTGGGTTTTTCTTGTACGTCTAGCTCCAGGTCCTAAAACCTTTCCTTTTGCTCGTTACCCCCCTAGTTCGATATAAAAAAATTTTAAAAAGGTCAAGATTTGTTTACCCCTTTTATTGAAAAACTGAACGCAAAAAACGCAAATCACAAATTTCCCTTAAATCCTATAATTTTCAATTTGGCAAATAGGATTATAAACAGATTTTTTTCAAGGGAAAATATCTGTGAAATGGGGTCTTATGCAAAAACCCCCCTGACAAAAAATCAACAGTTTTTTCCTTAAATCCTATAATTTGAAAACTGGAAAATAGGAAAAAAATTTAGAATTTTTTCTAGGGAATTTTTATGAAAGGGGGCCCTTACTGCAAGAAACCCCAGTATATACGGGAATTTTTTTTTGAGGCAGTTTCCTAACAGTGTCTTGTACATCGGTGCCCCCCCCAAAACTGCAGAAAGGGGAACTTTTGGGCAATTAAAAAATAAAGAGGAAAAGATGCAGTCAGCAAAAAAAAAATAAAACCCTAACTACAACGTCTAGGTTTCCCCAATCTTGCGTACCCCAACCCAACAATCTATCTAACAGCTTTTCCTTTGTAAATTCGCGGGAAAAAGGGTGTGTCCCCTCCCTTTGCTTTAAACCCAAAGCAAAAAGCTTGGGTTCATTTTCACAACTATAATCAAAATTTTGGCGTTCAAACCAGGAAATACAGTGACATACTGAAAATTTAAAACGGGGGTCATTAAATTTTAGCACCCAAATGTTTTTTTTTTTAAAACCCCCCCGTCCCTCTGGAAATTGAGGGGCTGGCCCCCAAAAATTTACAGAAAGCAGCTAAAAGTCAGTGAAAATGGCTCGATTACAAGTATTGATTGTGATTTTTTTGCCCGATGTTAAGGAAAAAAATCGGATAAAAGAAACCGTAAAAATCGACCCCAATTTTAACTTTTTTTTCCGTTTACCGAATATACTCGATATAACCCACCCGAGTGAAAACGGGAGGCACCTACTTTTTGGGCCCCAAAAAACTGGGAAAACTTTTTGACTTTTTGAGGGATAAGCCTAGGGGGAAAATTTGGGGGGCCACTGGTAAAAATTTTAAAAAATAAAAATTTGGGTACCAATTTAAAAATTTCATAAAGGGAGGTATATGGGCCCCCCCATAAGGGCCTTTATAGGCAGAATAAAGTCCCCCCTAAAGGGAGGTAAAAGTCCCCCATAGGCAAAGGGTTTGAAATTTTTAAAGTCCCCCCCAAAAAGGCATTATGGGGGTTATTTTCCCCACAAGGGGAAAAGGCAAAAGGGATATTTCCCCCATAGGCAGTTATAGGGGGTATATGTCCCCCCCAAAAAAGGTATAAAACAGGGTTTTTGTCCCCCCTTTGGGCAGTTTTAGGCCCCGGTTTAAATTTTCCCCCCTAGGGATTTTTAAACAGGTATATGTTTTCCCTTTTAGGCAGGAATAGGCCCGGGGTTTTAGGCAGGTATTAAAGTCCTTATAGGAAAGGTTTATAGGCAGGGAAATGTCCTTATAGGCAGGTTTTATGTCCCCCTAGGCAGGAATTTGGCAGGTATATTTCCCCCGGCAGTTAAAAGCAGGTATAAAGTTTCCTTTTAGGGAGGGGATAGGCAGGGAAAATTTCCCCTTTTAATAGGGTTTTTAGCAGGAAAAGGCAGGTATAGTTCTAAAAGGAAAGGGGATAGGCAGGGGAAAAGGGAGTTTTAAAAGGCAGGTTTTGCAAAGGGAAAATGTTTTTAATATTTCTTTTCAAAACGATGATTTCAGCAAAACCACCCAAAGGAAATATAGTAAAACTTAATTCCTTTTTTTTTTGGTAAAATAAAACTTACAAGCATTCCCCCCTTTGCAACAAACCCCTCAAAGCATCGGGGGGTTTGCTTACCGTTTCGGGGGTTTAAACCCCCACCCTTACATAGCATACTAACATACTTTTAACCCACCCCCTTAAATCCATAACTTCTAAAATCAAATTTGGGGATTTCCTGATTGCTGCCCCGACACCCGTGCACGCCCACGGGCTCCCGAACCCCAACAAAAGGGAAAAAAACTCTGTATCCCCTACATGCGAAACAAAAAATCATCGGCCAATTCAGGGAATACATGACCGTGTCCGGCCCTGCCAGATACAACCATAGCTTCCCCGGGGTTTAAAAAGAGAAATATTTGCTGCCAGTCCTGCGCATTACAATAAAAAATAAAATTTCAAAGTATACAAAAAAATTGCCCCGGGAGGAAAAAAAAAAATTACGGTATTTTACAGACCCGGGAGGGTGGGTTTTGGGGCCCCGGGCCTTTTCATAATAAAACAAAAAAAAAAAAATAAAAAACAAAATGGGGTTTTTAGCAAAACAAAAAATTACAATGCATTTTAAAACCCGGCAAAAGAAAAAAAAAAAAAAAAAAAAAAAGGGGGCCAGTTGTTAAAGGGAACCAATTCAGAATGAATCTAAGATAAAAAAGGGCCCGGCAGTAATAGAAAAAATTTTACAACTTCCCCCAAAAAAACGAAAGAGAAACCCAAGAATTTGCAAGGCATCAAAGGTTTCTGAAAAAACATACAGGATTTTTCAAAAAACCCAAACCCTTTTAAAAATTACACTAGTGCAGAAAGAATTTCAAAAATTAGATATATATTTTACCTTGGAAAAAACCCAGACATCCAAATAATAGAAGAGGAAACCTTTTTGAATCCCTCTTTTTTGAGTAGAAAATTTAATGTGGGAAAATTTAAATCCCTTTTTAATTAAAAAACCCCCCGGTACTTTTTTAAAAATTTAAAATAAGGATCCAAAAGGCCTCTCTAACTTTTAGTGCCTTTTTTATAACTCCCCCCCCGATTGATGGTATGATTTTCCGGAAACCCCAAATTCTTTTTCCCTCTGAATTTGAAAACGTGCATTTCCCCGAAGTGGTTGGATAGATTTGATCTATTTCCCACAGACATATTAAATTATATCAAATTTAAAAGTGTTCTAGGAAGCCCTACCTTGATCTTTCCCAGATTGCTTCCCACGTAATATAAGTTTCAGAGGGTACATTGTGGGCCAAATACACTACATTGGGCGAATTAAAAGTTGGGTAAAAAAAATTTTTATTATAACTTTTGGTGTTGTGACTGTCAAAGAATGTTTTTGTGCAAAAGGGGAAACCACATTTTGCGTACGGATTTTCCCCCCACACTTAAAAAACCCCTTTTGTCACCACGTACGTTGTGGGCCCATTTGGGGCCAAAAATAATTAGGTTTAAATTAATTTCCCAATTTTTACATGCCCCCTTTTAGGGACAACGTGACCCTAGAAGGGGGAAGTACTTGGCAAAATTTTAAAAACACCAATCAAGTATTTACCCCTACCCACCCAAAGTACTTTTCTGACACAAAGGGGTTTTTTTTTAAGTGTGGGAGGACAACCGTTCCGCCCTTTGAGTTGCCCTTTCCCCCTAAAACATTCTCTGACAATTACAACCCCAAAAGTTATAAAAAAAAGGTTTTTCAACTGTAATTTGACCAATGTTTGACTTGGCACAAAGTCCCCTCTGTAACTTATATTACCTTTTAAGCACTACAAGGGAAAATCAAAGGGACGCTTTTCCCAAACAGAAATGATTAACTAAAAAAGGTTTTCCCCCCCGCAGGAATAGATCTAACTATCCAACCACTTTTTAAGAAAAGCACGATTCAAACTTCAAGGGCTAAAAGTAATTGGGAATCGAGAAAATCCCTACCATCAATCCGGGGGAAAATATAAGAAAAGGCCCCTACACATAAGAGGCCTTTTTGGGTCCTTACTTTAAATACAACAGTAAACCCGGGGGGCCCTTTAAATTTAAAAGGGAGTTAATGTTCCCAAATTTAATTCAAATCATCAAAAAGAGGGATTCTAAAGGCTCTTTTCCTTTTTATACTAGTTTGGGTTCTCGGTTTCCAAATGGATAATATTCTTTAAATTTTTTATTCTTTCTGCCCCTAGTGAAAAATTTTCAAGGGTTTTTTTTTTGTAATCCTGTATTCTGTTTTCCGATACCTTTTTGAAGCCCTTGCTATTTTTAGGGGCTCTTTTTGTTTATTTTGGGAAGAGGGAATTTAAATTTAAATATTTCTGCCGGCTTTTTTATCTTAAATTCAATTTTGAAATGGCTTCCTTTAACAACTGGCCTCCTGTTGTTTTTTTTTTTTTTTTTTTCTTTCCCAGGTTTTAAATGCATGTAATTTTTTGTTTTTGCCCAGAACCATTTTTTTATATATTTTTTGTTTTTTTTATGCAAGAAACCCGGGAACCTAAAAAATCCGCCGGGCCCGTAAAATACCTAATTTTTTTTCTCTGCCGGCACATATTTTGGGATACTTGTATATTTTTTTTTTGTAATGCGCAGGGCTGGCAGCAAAAATTTCCTTTTTTTTAAATCCGGAGCATGGATTTTATCTGCGCATGACCGGGCACGCTCATGCTATTGCCTGAATTGGCCGCAAGATTGTTGATACGCAGTCCGGATACAGACGTCCTTTTTTCCCTTTTGTTTTTTGGGTTTAAGACCGAGGGGCCCCTGCACAGGTGCGGGGCACAAACCCGTAATTCCCCCCAATGATTTTAAAAAGTTATTTTTTAAATTTAAAAGGGGGTGGGTTTTTTTAGTATGTTAGGGATGCTTGACTAAGGGTGTGCTTACACCCAAAAAGCTTTTAACAAAATCCGATGCTTTGAGGGATTTTTGCACATGGGAATGCTTGTAAGTTTTTTATTTACCCCCAAAAAAAAAGGGCTTAAGTTTTAATTTTTTAATTTCCATTGGTGGTTTTTTGCTTCATCCATCGTGTTTTCTTGTTTCAAATTGGGACCACGCCCTGGACCTGGGTGAATGCGTGCTTTACCAAACCCCCTGAGGCTGGATTAGTTGGGGTGAGCGACCTTTTTGCCTTTTTTGACTGTGCTATAAAGTTCTTTAAAAGCAGGTTATAGGCAGGGATATGTTTTTAATAGGTAGGGTAAAGGCCCGGGGATAAACCCGGTATAGGCCCGGTAAAAACAAAGGGATAGGCTGGGTATAGGCAGGATAGGGTTTGGGGATAAGGAAAGGGATAGGGTGGGGAAAGGGCCCGGTATAGGCAGGTTTTAGGGTGGGGAAAAGCTTGGGTTTTAGGAGGTATAGGCGGGGGTAGGCTTTGGTTTTTAGTCAGGTTTAAAAAAAAAAAAAAAAACAAACACTTACCCTCACTCCCTCCCCCCAACCTTTTACCCCCTCCTCCTGGGGCGGGGCCTCCCCGGGGCGCTCTCCCCATCTTCTTTCCCCACAGGGGGGTGATGTCATCAGGCCACGCACCGCACGGGGAAGCCCCACCTGCCGGGCCCGGGAAAATCCCCGTATTGCGTAAATAGGGCCCAAAATTAGAAAACTTGTGTGTTGCTGAAATTTTTATTGCCCCCCTTCTTAAAAAAAACCTTTTTGAGTTATAAAAAAAAAATCTGGAATATTGGGAGATTCTTGTAAAAAAATTTTAATTTTCACACCAGGGTATGGTTTATTTTTTAAGGTTGACCCTTTAAACAAAATTTTTGGTGGAAATTTTTTTTTCCCTAAATTTTTGAAACAATAATGTAAAGGTAAAAGTGGAATTGATGTGCCAATAATAGACAAAGAAATGATGATGCCAGACAAAGCTATCCGGGTCCCCCAAAATAATGGGTTCTTCTAAAACTAGTTATGAAAAAATAGATAAGAATACAATGCAAAAGAAATATGAGATAAAAAGTATGAAGTTGTTAGAGGTAATGTAGAAAAGAGTCAAGAGATAAAAAGAGAGGAATGGTGCTTATTGGAGGGAGTGGAGGAACTGTCCTTTGATAGATACAGTATCTCAGAAAAAAAATGAGGGACACTCCTCAACATTTTTATACATTTTGTATTATATCTTTTTTATGTGATAACACTAAAGATATGACACTTTGATACAACGTAAAGAAGGCAATGTACAGCTTGTATAACAGTGTATATTTGGTGTGCCCTCAAAAAAAACTCCGCACACAGCAATAGATGTCTAAACCGCTGGCAAAAAAGCAAGTACACCCTTAAGTGAAAGTGGAAAAATTGTACCGAAATTGCCATTTTCCCTCCACAATGTTATGTGACTTGTTAGTGTTACAAGGTCTCAGGTGTGAATGGGGAGCAAGTGAGTTAAAGTCGGTGCTTTCACTCTCATACTTGAAGTTTAGCTTGGCACCTCATGGCAAAGAACTGTCTGAGGATCTGATAAAAGCATAGTTGCTTTACCCTAAAGTTGGCCTAGGGTACAAGAAGATTGCCAACACCCCCGAAAATGAGCTGCAGTAGGGAAAGGCAAGACCATACATTGGTTTAACAAGACAGTTTTCACTCAGAACAAAGGGCTCGCCATGGTCGACCAAAGAATTGATGCACATGCTCAGCATCATATCCATGAAGAGTTTTCAAATAGATATGAGTACTTCCAGCATTGCTTCATAGGGCAGGGGGGTCACCTTCAGTGCTCAGATCATACGTCGCACACTGCATTAAATTGGTATGCATGGCTGTCATCCCAGAAGGAAGTCTCTTCTAAAGATGATGCACAAGAAAGTCCGCAAATAGTTTGCTGAAGACAAGCAGGATAAGGAAATGTACTACTAGGACTATGTCTTATGGTCTGATGAGATCAAGATAAACTTATTTGGTTCAGATGGTGTCAAGCGTGTGTTCATTGAGGGAACCATGAATGCCAACATGTACTGTGATATATGGAAGTAGAGCATGACTCCCTCCATTTGAAAACTGGGCCGAAGGGCAGTATTCCAACATGATAATGACCC
>JAODAL010017860.1:0-76433 GCA_025379985.1 Phyllomedusa bahiana | reverse complement strand
CCTTTTCCTGGTTCCTTATAAACCCCCCCAAGCCTTTGTTCACTGCGGGTATTGTGCTTAGCTCCTGCTTTTCAGTCCTTTCGCCTGGGAACTTCCCCGTCCAGCTTGTTCCTGTTCATTGCAGTTAACCCGGTAACCTATTCCCTGCTGTGCTCCACCCTTAACCTTCCCCCTTCTGCCCAAAGCACCCCCCATTACCTTCCCGGGACCTCGCTATCCCCCTTGCCTCCTGGTTTGTCCCCAAGGGCCCGGCCTTTTGGTTTCCGCAGTATCACCCCTATCGGACACGGGGTTCCGAGAGCACAAAGATACCTCGTCCGAGACTTTCGCTGGACTCGGACCCAAAAAAACTCAGGATTTTTATCGTGGATTGCAGTTTTTGAAACTGTGTCATTTAGACTTTTGTCTTTGAAAAAAGTTGAAATTTACACC
Source organism: Phyllomedusa bahiana (assembly GCA_025379985.1). Lineage (NCBI taxonomy): Eukaryota > Metazoa > Chordata > Amphibia > Anura > Hylidae > Phyllomedusa > Phyllomedusa bahiana. Next base: position 76,001 of record JAODAL010017860.1, on the reverse strand, counting down.
CAAAGTTTTACTGCTTAAATAATTTTAAAAAAATATTTTTGGGATAAAAAATCCGTAGCAAACGGCAAAGGGAAAAACGATATATGGGCATTTGCAGGGGGGGAAACCTGCCTATGCCGCCCAAACCCAACCGTGTGAAAGCCTATAAAAATTTGAAAGTGACTGTTACCCACAGCTGGCTATAAACATATGTATAGAAAAATGTAATTGATAAATTGCATGGTTACGGAAAAGGGCGAAACCCCACACTCTCTGTGAGGGGGTTTACAAATTATCCGCAAGCAGAGTAGCGGGTTTGGCTGGAGCCCGGGAGGTGAATTCCCAGCCAAGATCTTAATAAGAGATTTGAGACCTAAAAAAAAAAGGGAACTATCTTCATTTACACGATCGATCTTATGGAATATTTTTAAAGTGCAGCGGATACCGCGGGGCTTGGAAGCCCCTTCACCTACCCTACTGAAAACATTCGCAATACGTGAAAAGGGGGTATACGATCACAACCCGGTACTCTCTCAAACCTAAGCGCTGACATTCAACACATTCAGCTGGCTGTAAAAAAACCGTAAAAATAGAGGAAGGGATCGTGAATTAAAAAAAACAAAGAAAAAAAGCTTATGACGCTGCAAAACAAAAGTAAACAAAATATTATCAAAATTTAAAGAACAGATCTGTCATCTAAAATTTAAAAAATTTGAACGCGAACAAGGGACTTGCCCAAATAGAGTCTACCATGGGCGACTGAGAGAAGGTTTGCACGTAAATCGCAGTATGAATAGATCTGACATCGAAGGTCACATCAGGTACGATACAAGGGGGCCCAGACTATAAAAACTACTCTCAACTGGGAAGAAAAATAAAGGGCAGAGCCTTTTTTAAGGAGGCTACCGATCCAGAAAGACGAGTGGAGAGCGGCTGACAAAGGGGGAAAACCAAAAAAACAAAACAAAAAGGAACACAAAGAAAAAGACATAAGGACTAGTAACCAATATATCGCCGGGCTTAACAAAACACAACTTAAAAAAATTAATAAAGGTTGAATTTCGTTCCCCAGCATAAAACATCCTTTTTTAATTTTTTGAAACAAATTTTTACAGGTTTTTTGGGAAAGTTAGATTAAGGATGAAATTTGGGGTTTGATACCGAAAGGAGGGATAAAACCTAGGAAATTTACCAAAGACCCAATATGATCCTGAAAAAAAAATGCACATTAAAAACTTTTCCAGCATATGTAAGGGGTGGGGGTGGGTAAAAGTGGGTGTGATGGAAACGACAGACATCAATATTAAAATGAAGAAAGGGAGATTTAGAGAACTGAGAAGGATGAAAACATAATGTGAAAAAAGCAAAAAGGGGTGGCAGCACCGTGCTTATGGACAAAAGCAAAATACCTAGGGGAAGCGCTAGCGCTGGGTGAAAAAAGGGTTATAGAATATCCAAAAGGGGATCCTACGGCACAGAAAAAAATCAAATCAAAGGGTTTTGCAGGGCAGGATCGGGGGGCCTCATTGTACAAATGGAACATGCTGAGATTGAACACCCTAAGCCCGTGCTATATCTTGTCCCCAAAGTTTCAAAAATCGTTAGTAGACCCCCCCCGGGAGACCTAGGGTCCGGGGGATTGGGTCAATATTAAAACCCCATTGCAACTTATATTGTAGCTTTCACAAACTATAAAAAAGAGGGCGCCACGCTGCTTAAAAGAAAAAAAATGACTTCCCACGGCAACTGGAGGGGCTGATAAAGGGATGTATTTCCTAGCCCCCTTTGATTTTAAAACCGTACACGAATTCCCCCCATGGGGAAAGGGTTTACAGGCCATTAGACAAAGATTTTCCAAAACCCTAACCTTTCTAACGGGCATTTTGGATTCCGGCTAAATTTGTTGGAGAATTCCAAAAAATTTTATTTTAGTTTTGGAAAATAATTTTTTTCTACAGCGGCAGGGAGGGGAGGGGCTTCCGGTACCCCCAACCCTGGCCAATTTTTTCATGAGCGTTTCGAGGATGGGAAAATCATCCGCAGTGATTTGGGGTCATGTCTTAAAATTTGGCCCGCTATGTGGATGACGGTTATCCTCTTGGACGGGTACAGCTAGTAAATTAATGATTTGTCCCTGTTCCCTTAACAGCAGGCACCCCCTATCCAGTTTTCCTCACAAAAAGCCGGATAGGGCCGTTTTTGGACGTGATGGTTTCTATGAAAATGCAGTGTTGCATACACCTTTTTTAAAGGAAATTGATCGTAACAATTTACTGCATTATTCAAGCCCCCACCCCAGAATCTTAAATGCTATCCCTAAAGGCCAATTTATGCGAGTGGGGGACCATCTGCTCGACAGTGCTGAATATTGTAATGCAAACACAAAATGGTGGGCAAGTTTTGGGGAAAAGGGGTACAAGCGAGATAAATTTCACGATCGGGGATAAATTTGGGCGTGCTCAGTAGGGGCTGCGGGAAAAAAAAATCAAAAAAAGGATTGTAGATTGGGGTTCTCCATGATGTATATTGCCTTCTAAATTGGGCACCAAAAAATATACGTAAATATTGGTACATCTTACAAAATGACCCTAAATTGGCTATCTTTTCAGGAGTACCCAAATTTGTTTATCAACGGGGGGTAGAACTATTGGTAATTCTTTACCCCCTTTAGATCTGAAAAAAGAAAAAGTCACGACAGACACCTTAAAACCAGGGAAGGGCACAACCCCCGCCTTCTGCCAAAATTTTCAGCCATAATAAAGGCACGAAATTTTCATCCCAAGTTGGGCCCAAAAGATTATTTACAGGCTTTTATTGTGTATACTAAAAATGTCATCTATTTTTAAAAGTGCCCCTTTTGGAAGGGGTATTGGCCAAACTCGAGGATGATACGTGCAGATTAAATGAGCACAAATCACAATCCTTTATAGCAAAGAGAACTGGACAACAAAATAGGGTGATAAGTTTGGCCCTGCTAAAAAAATATGGGGTTCGTCATTGCAAAGGGACTTTTTTAAAAAAAAAAAAAAGGGGCACCCGTGCCCGATTTAAGGTGGGGTGTTGATTGGGAATCCCCGGGGGATAAACCCCGGAACAAATTTAAAATAATTGTTTGGGCCCAGAGGTATATTGGGTACATCGGCTAAAACTTTTTCACCCAGGGGCCAATAGGGGAAACCAGGGAAATTTATTATAATCCAAAAGCGTGGTAGCGATAATCCATCTTTTACTTACTGATTTAGGCTAGATTTAGTTTTTTTGAAAAAATTAGAAATAGAAATTAAGAACAAAAAGATAATAATTTTCAATAAAAGTTTTTTTACCCCAGCCGTAAAATTTTGTAAAATAAAAACCCCGGTTTTTTAAATGAGTGTTAATAAATGTTTGTTGTAATTTTTTTTGTTATTTTTAGTAGGGAATGATAAAAGGTATCGTCAGGGCTTACCTTCCGCCGAGAAAGGGGGGGTGAAACCCCCCCAACGTCGCGGCCAGTGTGAGTAGTGGACGTCGACGCCGGGGTGGCGGGGGCCGGGGCGGGAAACCCGTTAGTTGAAAGCACGGGTACCCAGAGCACGAGATACCGCGTCCGATGACTTCGTTGGACTCGGGGTCCGACACCGGGCTTTTCGGGATTTCAGGGTTTTTTAAACTTTTGCCCCTTTAGACTTTTGTTTTTGAAGAAAGTTGCAATTTTACACCCAAGTTTTACTGCTTAAATGTTTTAAAATAAATTTATTGGAAAAAGATACCCTGTGAGCAGAGGGCAAAATTGTGAAACTTTTTATATGGCTTTTGAGGGGGGACCTGCCTATCCCGCTCCAAAACCCGCAACCAGTGTGAAAGCCTATAATAAGTTAAAATTTTTGGAGATTTTTACGTTTTCATGAAAGCGGGTTCAATGTGTGTACTTTTTTTTGGGCCTGTGTAGAGCAAAGTGTTTGTCTCATACCTTTCATTGAATTCCTCTTCCATTATTAAATTAAACTATGAATAAGACCACCATGACCGGGTATAGACACAGAAAATAAATAAAAAAATATTAACATTTTAATAGTGAGAGTGGTAATGTTGATCTATTGTCAGTAGTAGTTTAAAAATTTATAATCTCAAATTTAAAAAGAAGAATAGATTTGGCAATTAGTGAAATGTTGACTTTTAAAAAACACAGTGCACCACATCAGGAATCATGTTATTTCTAATCTGTGTGATCTAAAAGATACAGTAATGTTCGTAAAAATGTGCCAATAATTTGACAATGGCATTTAGAAGATCCTTTAAATTTTTTCTTTAAAATAAGTTTTTTTAAGACCATGAAGACTTCCTAGCAGTTCTGCAATTGAATCTAAAAAGAATAAGAAACCTCATACAAATTAGAAACCCTGTCGCGATCAGCATTTGCATCTATGGTTGCAGATACATTTTGTTCTGTTGTTGAGGAGATGAAGATTAGGCCTGTTTGATTTTAACATGCCATTTCTTCTTTGATAGGAAAATAACAAAAGGGTCACATATCTTGCCTCTTATTCTTAGAAAATCTTGACCGCTTATAAACGGGACCCTTTATACCCCCCCCTTTGTATAATACTTTCAATTTGACCTTAGGCAAACATTTTAATGATTGTGGGGAGAAAACACTCCAAAATATGACAAAATACCCCAATTTATCTAGCGAAAACACAGTGGGTCCCAGCCTCCCCGGAAAAGCTCCCTTTTCACTTTAAAGCCCAGCCGGGGCCCCTTTGTAATGCTCCCTAGGTTTTTTGGCACAGCAGGTAACTGGCACCCCAAAAAAAAAACCCCCACTTCCTTAATTTGCACTGAAAAATGCTGCCCCAAACCCCCAAGCTTCAAAGATTCAATTTAAACAATGCCGACCCCCTTTTTTATTTTCATATCGATTAAGGGGACCGCTCTAACTTTGGGCCATGGCGAGTTATATCGCAAAAACATGGAACTCCCCACAACCAGCCACCATTTCAGGTTTCTGGGGGCAGGGGGGCCGAGATATCCCGAACCCGGGCCCCCGGAGCCCCTAAGATATGCTGTTGATTCCCGGGCGTGTGTAGGTCCAGCCCGGTTTTTGGGGGCTACCCGGCTCGGTTCTGTGCCAATGCCCTGCCGCGTTATGGTTCATTTTTGTGTTTGTATCAGAAACTGCATGACCTGAGTGGGGGGGCTTTTTGGGGCCCCATCCCAGGGGTGTGTGGGGGCGTGTAAGGGGGCTGCCACGTGGGCTGTCCCCTCAAGATATAAGCAGGAGCCCGTGGGGGGCTTCTACCGTTGATCCATGGAGGGGGGCACCTAAGAGCATTTCCAGGAGATCCAACCCACAGAAGCAGGCCGCATACGCCCCCCATGTAGGCCCGAAGGAAATTTGACCATTTTAACTGCCTTTTGTCTGTAACCAATTGCTTGTTGTGCACCTTGACGCTTCCTGTATATTTTATCCTTTTGTTATATTTTTGTCTAGTGTGCTCCCCAAGGCTAATTAAATCTAAAAACTTTATCTGATTTTAGTCTGTCTTGATCATCGGCCTCACACGCCTAGTACTCGGTCTATGATATATAGCTACCCAAGGGTTGGTTCCTGGCCTGTTATTAGTCGGTAACGGACCGGTCTTATATACCAAACGAGGAGAATGGTGGGGCATTGTTTTCTCCCTGGGCCCATGTGGACAGGGGTTAACAGTAGAACAGTATCTGGCTGACCTTGTGCACCCCTAGGGGGCCATGCAACGTCGAGATACACCCCAAGTCAGGCCGTCGTCCCTCGAGTGGGCCGGCGGTTGGGCTTTTTTCGTCACAATGTGTCACTGTAATTGTTTTTACATGATAAATTCCTGGCTGTGAACTTAAACAAAAAGGTGCCAGTGTATCCCAAGAAGAACCCAACACAGACATGGATATTATTTAGAATGGATTAAAGGAGTCTTCTCACAATGCAGTTTCACAGAGCCACAGGCAGCTTTAGACTAACTTTCTGGCAAGGCTGTGGATGGTTCTACTGCAATGATTGACATATCAGTTATTCTGTTCTTAGCTATTTCACACTGACATTACTGCAAGAGATTTATAAAATGTAGTACATAAGACTGCAAAGCTTTAAAGAGTGAAAGCTGGTCATTTAGGCAAGTAAACAAGCTCTATTGCTAGAGATAAGACTCTGCAGGGAGTGACTCAACATTTTAAAACTGATTGATTGATGGCAGCTTGTATCAGTCAGATAAGAGTCAGAGAGGAGAGGTGGTCTTTAGAGAAACCTGTGTACCCTAAGAGGAGATAAAATCTTTTTTATATCCTGACCAAAACAAAATCAAAACAGCAATGTATTTGGTAATAGTCTTTATTTACCTTTCCCTGCATATTTGTGATGACCCGAGGAATCTAGACAGGGATAGTCATTGAGCCTTAGCGCTAGGCCCCCTAAAGCTGTAACTGCTGACTTGCTGGTCTGACCCTAAGCGGTTGTCAACAATTGGTCGACAGTCCCTTCCTAAATAAAATAACACAAAAAACTGGACAAGACTCAGACACAATCAAGGGTAGTCAGGCAAAAATGGGTGAAAACCAGAGATAGCAAAGCAGTACAAGCACGACAGGCAGAAACAGAGGTCAAAAAGGCAGGCAATCCAGGAAATCCAAATAAAATAACAAAAAGCTAGCCACACAAAACACAGACTGAGTGGGGAAGGCAGCTGTCAATTACACTCTGTCTAGTTCATCTGCAGTCTAGCACAAGGCTAGGAGGAAAAAACAGACGGGTTTGGTGGCAAGACTGACACCACAGTCAGCACTGAAATCAGACAGTGATCAGACCAGTGCAAGGAACATGCACAATTCAGGTACAGATCATGGCCAAAATGGCAGGTTCTGCTGTGCCATATGGGCAGAGGACCTATTCCAGCCATTGCCCTGCTATGCTGTGTCCATAGTCAATTTTATTCTGTGTGCTAAATATTTTATTTGCTTAATTCTGGTTGAAGAATGCACTATACTTTTCTCTTGCTTGTAAAAATGAATTGACTTATTTTCATTACCATTTCACTTTCCAGAGGGTTGTGCCCCAACTTACTATTGCCAAAGGGAATGCTAACACACAGGTGACAATTATGCCTGGATAACCAGTGTTTTTTTTAATTTCTTTTTTGAAAAAATATAAGTGTGAAAATAACTGCAAAAAGGGTTTAGATATTAAAATGGACATGTCCAGGGAAAAATGCAACCTCTAAAACCCCAGTGATTTACGGGGTTAGTTCCAGAAAGTGACAAAACCGTCCCGTGCAGAAAGGGCCCAAAATTTTAACTTCCTGAAGAACCCCTTTTTTTTAAATTTTGACACTTTTGTGAAATAATTTTTGACCTTCCCCCCCTTTTTCCATGTCATTCCGAGACTTTTTTTGTGAATTTTGTGCTTTAATTTAGAAAGAAATTTTTGTCTATGCAACCCTTGTTTTTTGTGAAAAATATCCAAAATATCATGAAATTTGGAGTTTTGTCATTTTTCAAAGTTCTAATTTTTGGATGCAAGCCCGAAGTCATTCACATAAAATTTTTAAAAACCCAGCATCTACCAATTTAATAAATTAATAAAAAATAATAAAAAATAAATTATAATAATATTCTTTATTTATATAGCCCCAACTTTTCCCGCACACTTTACAATTTGGACGGTGTGGGTACAGACAAAATAAATACTTTGAACAATGAAAAGCTATTACAGTGAGAAAAAGGTGGGGGGCCCTGTTGCAAGAGTTTTCAATCTTTGGGTGTACAGGAGAGGCAAGGGTAAGAAGTGTAGATTTACAAGGTCCAGCCATGTGACTTTTATGGGGTTGTTATAGTAGAAACGGATGAACCCGCCACCCAAACAGTACATCTATATCGTTTAAATGCGCTAGGGAGTGTGGGGGGGGGGGGGTCTGTAGATTAGGGTTCTGGTAGGCAGACTGAGAAGTGTGTTTCAGGGCCTTTTAAAATATGAGGTTTGGTGTGCCTGATCGCCCGTGGTGCATGTTCCGAGAACTGGTGCGAAGTGTGAAGTTTGGGGAGGGCAGGGAGGTTCGGTGATTGTGAGTGTAACCTGTATCACAGCAGAGCGGAGGGGAGGGGTAGGGTGGTGACAGAGTGAGGGGGATTAGGGAGGAGCAGTGTTGTGGAGAGCTTTATGAGTGAGAGTGATGAGCTTATGTTGTATCCTGTACTGGATAGGCAACCAGTGCAGTGACTGACACAGGGTAGAGGCATCAGTATAGCGGCTGGAAAGAAAGACAATCCTGGCTGCTGCATTCAGGACAGACTGGAGAGGGGGGAGTTTGCACAGAGGGAGACGATAAGCAGTGAGTTGCAGTAGTCAAGTCGAGAGTGAATAAGAGCAACAATGAGAGTTTGAGTAGTTACCACAGTGAGAAAAGGACGGATTCAGGAGATGTTCTTGAGGTGCAGATGACAGGAGCGGGCAAGGGATTGGATATAGGGGATGAAAGACAGATTGGAATCTAGTATAACCCCCAGACAGCGGGCCTGCTGCCTAGGAGTTATGGTGGTGCCACACACTGAGACAGAAAGGGCAGGGTAAGGTCTGTTAGTAGATGGTGGGACAACTAGAAGTTCAGTTTTAGTGAGGTTTACTTTAAGATACAGGGAGGACATGATGTCAGAGACAGCGGACAGACAGTCACTGGTGTTTTGTAGCAGGGCAGGAGTGATGTCACGGGAGGAGGTGTATAATTGGGTGTCATCAGCGTAGAGATGGTACTGGAAGCCAAATCTGCTGATGGTTTGTCCAATGGGGGCCGTGTAGAGTGAAAGAGGAGAGGACACGAACGGACCCCTGAGGAACCCCGACAGCAAGAGGAAGAGGAGAGGAGGTAGAACCTGCAAATGAGACACTGAAGGAGCGGTTAGAAAGGTAAGATGAGAACCAAGAGAGAGCGGTGTCCTGGAGGTGCTGAGCGTGCTGAGGAGAAGTTGGTGATCAACAGTGTCAAATGCTGCAGAGAGATCCAGAAGAAGCAACAATGAGTAGTTGCCCTGAGATTTAGCTGTTAGGAGATCATTAGAGACTTTTGCTAGAGCAGTTTCCGTGGAGTGTAGGGTGCGGAAACCTGATTGCAGAGGATCGAGAAGTGAGTTAGCAGAGAGATAGTGGATTAGGCGAGAGTAGACCAAGCGTTCCAGGAGTTTGGAGATGAAGGGCAGGTTAGAGACTGGTCGGTAGTTATCAGTGCAGGATATCTTTACTGTAGGTTGGCATGATCTCGTAAATGTCATTTTTACTGCATGGGGGGGCTTAGAAATTTAAGAGTCATTTTTCACATTTTAAAGAAAATTTCCAACATTGATATTTTTAAAGACCAGTCCAGTTCTGACATGGTTTTGTGGGGCCTGTATGTTAAATACCCCCATAAATTATTCCATCTAAAAAAACTACAGCCCTTTAAGTATTCAAAACAGCATTTATGAAGTTTATTAACCCATTAGGTGTTACACAGAAATTAAAGCAAAGTGGAGGTGAAATTTCAAAATTTCACTTTTTTTGCAGATTTTCAATTTTTATCCATTATTCACTGGAACACAGTATATGTGACCAGGAAAATGTAACTTCATTTTGATTCCCCCGATTCTGCCATTTTTAGAGTTACCCCACATGTGACCCTAGTCTGCTATTTGGCTCAACCACAAGCCTCAGAATAGGAGAAGCATCTACTGGACTTTTTAGGTCTTTTCATTACTATTTTCTTTAGGTGCCATAACAGGTTTGTGGACACCCTAAGAGGTGCTAAAACATAATAAACACCCCTAAAACAAACTCCATATTGGAAACTACACTCTGAAGGAATATATCCAGGATTGTAGTGAGTATTTTGACCTGAAGAATGCTGGGAAAAAAGCACCCCAAAAATTTGTTTTTGCCAATTTATTTCTATTTTTGGGGCAATTACCTATTTGAGGTTTATAAATGCTTTTGGGCACCTGGCAGGGAATATAAGGAGGGGGGGGGGGGCGCTATTTGACTTTTGGCACAAAATTTTAGTGGGTGCCATGTCGCATTTGCAAAGCCCTTAAAGTACTAGAAAAGGTGAAACCTTCCAGAAGTCACTCCATTTTGGATTGAACAACTTCATGGATCTAATCTAGGGGTGTAATGTGCGTTTTGGGCACACAGGTGTTCCATAGTTTTTTTAGCATGGTGCCATGAAAATTGGGTAGGAAACACATTTCCACCATTGTTTTGTGGGCTCTATTTTTTATAGAGTTCTCCATTCAGTATAAATGACATGATAACTTAATATGCGGGTTTGGACAATTACAATGATATAAATGTTACATAGATTTTTATGTTTTATTACTTTTACACAACAGAAATACGTTTATAAAAAATTGCTTTTTTATATTGTAACTAGAGATGGGCGAATTTCTCAAAAATTCGATTAGCTGAATTTGCTGAATTCTCCGACAAAATTTGTTTCAACCCGAATATATTTGCGACGAATCGCATTAAAAAAACAGCTCTTTCCTAGCTGCAGAGAGCTTGTAGGGTGCTGCAGAAGATTGTGCCATGCTCAAATATGCAGAGGGAGCTTGGTTTGGTCTTCATACAATGCTGTGTTTTAGTATGACACGTACATGACTGCCGCCACTCTTAGAATCGCTTCACTCTAAAATTCCCTGGGCACTTACGGAGGCAAAACTGACCAAAAATCTGAAGCGGGAATGCAGCCTGATAAAGTCATGGCAGCGCCAGCTGGAAAAAACAAGCTGAGGGCTAAGATCCTACGATAGCATCAAAGAACACAGAAGTAGGTTACCGGAGCCGGCACAAGTCTCAGCAGAGTAAGGGGACATCACAGCAGTGGTCACTCCATGAGGCCAGAGCTTTAAACCGTCAAGAATATTTACAGAAACCCGTTTGTTAACATACATTTAGGGCCCCCCGAATGAGTGGAAGGGGTGGTCGGGCAGTAATTTTTTCGTTGACGTCTCTGATCATTTTGCCCTTCCTTTCATCCATCAGTGTCCGCTTTCAATTGGTCAATAATCCATCAGTATTGCTAAAGCCAAAAACAAACAGGAGTTTATCCAAAACAGAGATGACCAGTAAATGGGATATTTGCATGTCTACTGTGTTCTGTATCCATTCCTGCTTTTGGCTAGACAATCCTGATCCTTCCCATTCCTTCTGACAGGTGAAAAGAAGGGACAAACCCAACATAGTGGCAACGTCATAGAGTGGTGAGGGTGGAAACAGCATTAGGAAACCCCAGGGTGTTCCAGTGAGACAGCGGTCACTTGGCAGCAGCATGAGTCGGCGACAAAGTGGTACAATCACAGAGTGTGGAGGTCACGGCAGCAACAACAGCAGCAGCATAGGTCATAGAGTGGCACAATGACATTCTGGAGGTGGCACAAAGAGTAGTAGGCCACAGAGTGGCACAATGACAGAGTGTGGAGGGTGGCAATAACAGTCCCTGGTAAAGATGGTGGTAGGCAGATGGAGCAACTGGCAGCAGATGTGTGGCTTCAGGCAGGTGGCGGCATCGGAATAGGGGCTGAGGCAGGTAGTTTGAATCCAGACTCATTTCTCAAAGTTTTTCTGAGGCGTCATGGCTGATGTAATCTGATGCTTAAGGCATTGGTGTGTGGAAAATCCTGGCCGACCCAAATGGCCTGATTATCTTGACAAAGGTCAGTCGCCACCACATTTCCAGTGGACAAGCGGGTTCTCCTTGGGGTAACGATGGCCCCGCCCACTGAACACCCGCTTGATGCCACATTACGGCTGGGCAGGAAAACTTTTCCCTGCAAACTGGGCAAGTTGCGGCCACACATCCAGTTTGGCTGCCCAGTAGTCCTGCGGTTCTTCTAACTGGGGTGGCTGAATTCTAAGTAGGCCACGACCTGTTGGTTCAGGGTCTGCTCCAGGTCCTGCTTCTGCTGGTGAGTGCCCTCTTCACTTGGCGGGTGAAGGAAGCTGCTCATCAGCGAATCCACACTTAGATTGCTGCTGATAGAGCTGGTACTGCTCCTAAACCCCCACCTTCCCACAGCAGCCGTGGCAGTGGTACATGAGTGCTGAGGAACCCCCCGGTCAGACCTGTCAGATGATGGACCATGCTGCACATAGGCAGCGGACAACTGACTACGGAGGTTTTTCTCTATTAGTATTTGAGTTGTTCTCCCTTCAGCAGCTGGAAAAAAGGCTCCCCTTTTGGACCGGTAGCAAGGGTCCAAGAGGGTGGAAAGCCAGAAAATCATCCCTCTGCCGGATGGTGACCCATTCGGCTGTCACTAGCCAGGCAAATCAGCATGCTGCGGGGGCCCTGTGCGCAAGTGACTCCCTGTCTCCAAACTCCACTGTTTTACTTCCCCGGGTTTGGGGGGTCATCTGCCTCGTCTTCTCAAACTCCATCTAACTCCTCCCGCTGCTCCTGCTCCTCCTCTCCTGTCACCTGGGTAGAAAAACCACTATTTTCACCAGACAATGCTTGAGCTCCAATGTTTCTCTCCTTTTATATATTATATATATATATATATATATATATATATATATATATATATATATATATATATATATACATATATATTGTGGGGCAGAGCGACAGCAAGCAGTTGCGTGCTTCTGCCACTAAGTTAAACTATACAGAAGATCCACAAGCAACATGCCACCAAGGGTACCTGGCCTTGGTGGGATAAGAGCCATCCATTTATGCTGTCAGTCACAGTATGCGGTTGGCAGCTGTCTATAGCTATTTCTCGGTCGGCTCTTATTGGGAGTAGGCAGTGTTGGGTGGGTGTCTACTCCCCGTGTCCAGCACATGTCATGGCGCTGGAGGCCTATATAAGTCTGCTGCTCCAGGTAATCAGGGGGCGTGGTCTGCTGCTTGCAAGTGGAGGAGCTAAAAAGAGGCTCTGGCCCTCAGAGGCTTAGGAGAAGCCAGAACCTGGCAGGAAGCTAGGAAAAAGTGTGGTGTGGTACTTGGCGTTAGGCCGTGCCCAGGGACAGACAGGGACAGTATATATGTTTAGTGAATGGCTAGACGGACAAGGGTTTATTTTGTAAGTTTTTCTTGTAATACTTTGTTGGAGTAATATTCCTTGGTGTTGGGAGATTTGTGTGCCAATATCATCCTACCAAGGACGGCGGTCCGAAAAGCAAAGCGAGAAACCCCCGGGACGGGCCAAGATGGCATCTGAGATGTGAGTGGAGTTGTCCCATATGGTGGAGAATGCCGTGGGCATTATTGGCACAGTTGGCAGAAGAATAGAGAATTGTTGCAAGAGTGGCATATGTTTAAAGTTGCTGCAGCCAAAATTTAAAGGGCCAGAGGCCTGTTTGTGAAGCAGTGCTTAAACAAGACTGGAAAAGCAAATGCAATCCAGCAATGTAGTAGGTGAAGGAGAACCCTTTAATAAAGTATAACAGTGCAGAGGGTCTATAAAAGTATGGCAATGCAAGCCAACTCGTTTCGGGTGCTCTCTTGCTCACTTGTTCACGGCTCAGCATCCGTATCCAAATGACCAGGTTAAGTAGGAGAGTATCGCTGTTAGCTGCGCCACGTCACTTCCCATTTACCTTCGCTATGGATATGTCTATAATAGCATATAAAAACACTTAAAATACCAATATATCTTAACATTGCTACATCAATGTATGTACATGCATAGTACTACAGTAAGGAGTAGACATTTAATGGATGTATGCCAAGTCATTACGTAAGTTTAAACCTACCGGCATTCTGGTTTGCAACTCCAGAATCCAGTAGGCTTCACACAAGCGGACCTTTCGTTGCCAGTCCCGCCCCTTGCTGAACGTTCGACCTTTTCTATTCCAAAGTAAGATAAACTACTTATATTACCTGCGTGTTCTTCTATAAAGTGCTTGGCAACCCCTGAATATGTACTGTGTCCTTTATTAATACTGTTTAGATGTTCTGCTATCCTTGTTTTTAATTTTCTAATGCTGCATCCCACATATAGTTTGTCACATTTATTGAATTTTATGCCATAAACAATATGGTCTGAGTCACAGTTCATGAATCTCTGTATAGTATACTCTTTGGATATTTCTGACTACTATTGAAAGTTGTTGCAAGAGTGGCACATGTTTAAAGTTGCTGCAGCCAAAATTTAAAGGGCCAGAGGCCTGTTTGTGAAGCAGTGCTTAAACAAGACTGTGTGTTAAGAGACTGTTGCTGCTAAAAGGAGAGACTGTGTTGCTGCTGTATAAAATTTTTGGCCATGGAGGAGCTGGCTAAGTACTTAGTGGAGGCAACTGCCCAGCAGCGGAAAATGAATGAATAGCAATTGGATAAGCAGCGTGAAGCAAATGACAAGCTCCGTGTGCAGTTTGAGACACAGCAGCAGGAACTAAAGGCCATTATAAATAAGAGACCGCAATCTGTGAATGGTTTACTTACCACGATCCAAGCGGCCTTGCTGGCTGGATGTCTAGAGGGCAAAACAGAACCGACTGCTGCCAAGCGTAACCAGCCCGAATGGTGTAGTGGATGCCTACAAGTGGACATGTGCATGAGAGGATGTCCTGTGGCGAGGAGGCCGTATCGTCTGTCCAAGAAGAGGTTAACTTCGGAACAGGTGTGGCTGCAGAGCAAGATGGATGCTGCCGTTACCAAGGGCAACTCATTTAGTCAGCAGGAGCCTGCTACCACCGTCCAGCAGATGGAGCCGTGTTGGAGGTGCCATAGAGCAGCAGAATGTGCTCCTGATTGCCCTCTCAGGAGAAGGCCAGAGAGGATGCAGCTACAAGCCTGGAAGTTCTAGGTGGATGCAGCCCCACCCATGGCTGACATGGACAGGCAGCAGGACAGATCCAGACTGAACTCAGACATCAGACCCGGTAAGACTGTTCCTGTTATTTATGAAACGGATTTTGAGATTGTCAGTCAAGTCCAGAATGTATCTCATCACCAGGGTGTAAAAAATGGAGGCACAGACACACTCAGAGTCCTGAGGGTGGTGAGACTGCAAGATGTGGACTAACTTAATGGTTATGACATATATGCAATGTCGTTTTTTGAAAATGTCAATAACATAGCTAACCTGCCTGTGATCCGTGACCAGGTCACACAGCCTGAGCAGGGGGAGGGGAGCTGGGGCACAAAGCCAGCTCCAGTTACTGCATCCCTCTGTGAACAAGTGGCTAGAGGTGCTGTAGCAGAGAGCAGCTCATGTCTGCCACTGGAGGGCATGGGTGTCAGAGCTATGTTTGAAATAAATGCAGAGTGTGAATTTGCTTCTGAAGAAATGGCAGCCCCAACTGTAGAGCAGACTAGCTCAAGTGTGCCCCTAGAGGTCGTGATTCACAGTGCTGGGAGTAGTGCAGAGGATGTGTGTTTTGTGGTGGATGACCATCTGGAGAAATGTGTTACCACTACAGCTCAGATGGAGCTTATGTGGTTGCCGGTAGCAACAAGGTTCCCTCTGCATCTTGTGCTGCAAAAGCTTGTGAGTATGTGTGCCAGGCAGCTGTGTGTGAAGTGTCTGGCGTCCAGTCAGTAAATGTGTGGACCCCTGACCCCAGCGCACTGTGTGTACAGGAGGGTAACGTTCAAGTTGCAGGTGAGCCCCTAGTGGGTATAGCTGGTAGTAGCACAATGTGTGCAGGTGCGGTATGTCTGGGGGTTGATAGCAATCCTGAGAGATGTGCTGTCAATGCAGTTCCCTGAGGAGCTGATGTGGTCGCCAGTAGCAATCAGGTGTGCTCTGTTGGTGTGGAAAAGGTGATCGAGTTGCCTGGTGTGAACACGGCTGGTGCATTGCCTGGAAGGGAGAAGGCAAACCCTGGATGTGAGGGCTCTGCTACCATGTATGAAGAGACTATGAGTGTGATTGTGCTAGTTAGTGACCCTGAAGACAAAACCCTTTGTGAAGAGTCTCCATGTCAGTGGTGGAGTGGACACTGTAGTGTGTCAGTGCTGCAGTGTAATGATGGTGATTACTCAGATGGGAGTGATGGAAAAACCTGTGTAAAGAAAACGTGTGCCAAGGCAGATTTTGTGTGCAGTCCTGGTCAGTGCATTTCAGAGAAGTCTATCTGTGATGAAAATCCAGATTGTGACTCTTCAGGGAAAGAAGAGAAAGATCGTGCTGAGACCTGTAGTGCACCTGAGGTCATAAGCTCCGGTGGTGGCTATATTTACAGTAGTGTTTACTGCAATGGTCACAGAGACTACAGTGACAGTGGTAATAGGAAGAGTGAGCTGCTAGACACTACAGAGGTGGGTGTATGCTTAACCCATAGTGAAGGGCAGGTGAGCGTGTCTGAATCCCTCGGGGTAAAGAGGTGCATGGTTCTGAGGCAGCTGATAAATTCTCCCCAGAGGACAGTAGTAACAGTATCACAGAGGTAGTATGTTCTGTGGTTTGTGGTGACCTACAGATGGGTGCCATTTGCAGCCAGATACCCGCTAGAGCTATTGGTGTTAAACGTGTCACTGAGTTGCCTAATGTGAACACAGCCAATTTGGTGTCTAAGTGGGAGTATCAGAATGAGGATGGCTGGGATACTATGACTGATATCCCATTTCTAAATGTGTTGGCCATTGTCTCCACCTCATTGTGTGAATTTGAGGGTGAGAAAGATATAGGAGTGACCCTGATAGAGGTTGAAAGTTCTCCCTTAGAGACAGTTTCAGGGGATGTGAAGGAAACATTTCCACATGTTGCTGCAGATGGTTTGCTGCTACACACAGTTGGTAAGCAGAAGTGTGAACAGGGCAATGTGTCCTCTGGTACTAGTTAAATGCCAGGTAATGTGGTCATTGTCGAGGAGGGCAGTGGGAACCTACTAGCATGCATGTTATGGGGACTACAGCAGATCCTAGTGCAGCAGAAGTTATCACTGAGGTGGTCACTAAGATAGTCCATATGTCAACTAGTAAACTAGAGGCGGAGCTTCAGGGTCCCAAGAAATTAGAGGATGTAGCTGACCCTAAGGGGCAGGAGATGGTCAATGAGGAACATAGGACTTGTGAGGAAGAAATTTTGGTACTCATCATAATCCTGCAGACAAAGAAGGAGCAGGTTTGGGCTCAGGTGCGCCCCAAGCGGCTATAGTGGATAGCAAACATGAGAGGTGCGTTGTGCTTACAGATTCCTGAGAAGCGAGTGTGATTGCTGGGGCCAACCGAGGGTCTTTTGCTTATGTGAGGCCTAAAATAGTGAAGACACTGCCCAGTAGGCACAAGATCAAGGTAGTCGGTGTGTGGAAGAAGGCTACTTGGTATGATAGCGTGGCTATTGGGGTTGTTAGTAGTAACCCTGTAAATGTCAGCAGGCGGGCTGAAGGTGGTGACCTCTTTGTTGCAGAGTGTACATGGGTTGTGCTGACTGTATTAAATGACAGTAAAATGTTTGTGGCCCCTGAAGATGTAAGGAAGATGTTGCCCCAAAGTAGGAGCTTTGACCCTGGCGGAAGGTACAAGGTGACAAAGTCCTACGGCCTTTATCAGAGGGGGAGATATGTGGCAGAGCGACAGCAAGCAGTTACATGTTTCTGCCACTAGGTGGAGCTATAGAGGAGATCCACAAGCAACATGCCACCAAGGGTACCTGGTATCTGACCTCGGTCATGGCTGGCCACTTTTCAAAGTACGGCCAATTTTTTAAGTACTAGAACAATGAATTAGAACCGCACCTGATACCATGCAGCCATAGAGACCTTCCATTTGATCTGACCATCTTCTCTTCTCTCATTCACAGGTATGATATCTCCACAGACTATTACTCCCATCAAACTTTCTGTTGATTTCCTTCTCTGATATTTACTCCCTTGGTATGATATCTCCGCAGACTATTACTCCCATCAAACTTTCTGTTGATTTCCTTCTCTGATATTTACTCCCTTGGTATGATATCTCCGCAGACTATTACTCCCATCAAACTTTCTGTTGATTTCCTTCTCTGATATTTACTCCCTTGGTATGATATCTCCGCAGACTATTACTCCCATCAAACTTTCTGTTGATTTCCTTCTCTGATATTTACTCCCTTGGTATGATATCTCCGCAGACTATTACTCCCATCAAACTTTCTGTTGATTTCCTTCTCTGATATTTACTCCCTTGGTATGATATCTCCACAGACTATTACTCCCATCAAAGTTTCTGTTGATTTCCTTCTCTGATATTTACTCCCTTGGTATGATATCTCCACAGACAAATACTCCCATCAAACTTTCTGTTGATTTCCTTCTCTGATATTTACTCCCTTCATATGATAATGACTGCACACACCTCAACCTGTCTCCATTCCCTGCTATGTATGTTGATCTTACAGTCTACCATCTTCAGTTCAATTAGCTTCCTTTCCTACCTCCCTCCCCCCACCCCCATGTTAATTAGCAGTCCTGATCCTTACCCACATGTTTGCTCCTGGTAGTTAGATTTGGTTTTGATTCACTATTTAAGTACCTGTATGGGTCATATCTGACCTCGGTCATGGCTGGCCACTTTTCAAAGTACGGCCAATTTTTTAAGTACTAGAACAATGAATTAAAACCGGACCTGATACCATGCAGCCATAGAGACCTTCCATTTGATGCTGACCCTTGCTCTACTCACTCATTTCCTGTTTGTATCTCCCAGACTATTACTACCCATAAACTTTCTGTTGATTTCTTCTCTGATATTTACCTCCTTGTATGTAATCTCCGCAGACTATTACTTCCCATCAAAAAACTTACTGTGATTTCTTCTCTGATATTTACTCCTGGATGAATCTCTGCGATATTACTCCCATAAAAACTTTCTGTTTTTTCCTTTGTCTGAATTTACTCCCTTGTATGATAATGACTGCCCACCCTCAACCCCCTTCCCTTTCCTGCTATGTATGTTGACTTACGTCTACCCTTTCATTTCAATTAGTTCCTTTTTCCTCCCTCCCTCCCCCCCTCCCCCCAACCTTTGTTAATTAGCTGCCCTGACCCCCTCCCTAATTTTGTCTGGTAGTCAGTTTTGGGTTTTTGATTCACTATTTAAGTCCCTTTTGGGGGTCATATTGACCTCGGTCAGGGGCGGGGCCACTTTTCAAAGTCGGCAATTTTTTAAGTATAGAACAATGAATTAAAAACCAAATAAAACCAGGATTAAACAAGGATATAAAGGTAATATTTGTTATGTTTTTCTTTCCATTTCAGCCTTTCACACCCGGGCACAGTCATCCCCTGTTTTCCTCCCCTCTGTAATCTCAACCCCCTTTTTTCTAAAAACTAATTGCCATCCCCATACTCTTTTTGGGGCAATGAGCTCTTTATTCCCCAGCATTTTACCCTCTCATCTGTTCTGCCCCCAACCTTTTTCCCCCTATGTGCCTTCCCCCTAAAAAAAAAAAACAACCATTACTGTCTATCTTACTCCCACCTCTTAACCCTCTCTCTGCTCCTCCTAGCTGCTGGGGACAAATCCCCGAACCCAGGGCCCCCTCAGCATATTCCCACTCTTGTATCTTTGGCTGCTAACAGACCAATTTCTGCAAACTCTTTTAACCCAGCAAACTTGAAACCTATTCCCTTGTGGCCTCCTTCTCCTATTTCTCTCTCTGGAGCTCTCTAGAACACACGGTCTGTATGCAACAAACTCTCCTACATACATGACCTCTTTATATCACGTAACTTATCCTTCCTTGGTCTGACGGAAACCTGGCTGACGCCCTCCGACACAGTCTCTCCTGCTGCTCTCTCCTTTGGTGGCCTCCACTTTACCCATGCTCCCCGCCCTGGCAACAAGCATGGCGGAGGTGTTGGCCTTCTCCTGTCAGACACCTGTTCCTTCGCCCCCACTCCGCCACTACCTTCCCTCAACCTCCTCTCCTTTGAGGTGCATTCTGTCCGCATCTACTCCCCCTCCAATCTCCAAATGGCGGTCATCTACCGACCACCAGGCCCTGCCACCACCTTCCTTGATCACTTCGCCTCCTGGCTTCTTCACTTTCTTTCCACTGACATCCCCACTATCATAATGGGAGACTTTAACCTCCCCATCGACACACCCCACTCCGCTGCCACAAAACTCCTCTCGCTCTCCTCTTCCTTTGGCCTCTCCCAGTGGACCTCTGGAGCCACTCATAAAAATGGACACACTCTGGACCTCGTCCTCACCCGCCTCTGCCCCCTATCTGACTTCTCTAACTCTCCACACCCTATATCTGACCACAACCTGCTTACCTTCACCACTAACTCCTCCCCACCTATGCCTCCTCTCTCACACCAAGTACACCCCCGCAGGAACCTTCAAAAACGTAACCCTCGCACACTCTCTGACTCTCTTGTATCTCTCTCTACCATATCCTCGTTTGATGACCCCAACACAGCCACCGCTTTCTACAACCACACAATCACCTCCACTCTTGACTCAGTCGCTCCTCTCACACACAACAGAACCCACAAAACAAACAGACAACCCTGGCACACAGACTCCACCAAACAGCTGAGGCGAGCTTCCAGAATTTCTGAACGCCACTGGAAGAAAACCCGCTCCACCACTGACTTTGCCTCATACAAACTATCACTACACACATTTATGTCTGCACTCGCCTCAGCCAAACAGGATTACTTCACCACTGTCATATCCTCCCTGTCCCACAACCCCAGACACATATTCAAAACCTTCAACTTGCTTCTCCGTCCACGAGCACCTCCTCCCCCATCTCTCCTTTCAGCGCATGACTTTACCACCCACTTTCTAAACAAGACCAACCTCATCAGAAAAAGCATCACTCCACTGTCCCCACCGCCCACATCCATGCCTACACAGTTCCCACAGCCACCACCTTGCACTTCCCCCCCTAACTTGCTTCTCCACTGTCACTTGTGACAAGCTCTCCTCTCTACTCTCCAAATCCAACTTCACTAACTGTAACCTTGATCCACTCCCATCCCAGACCTCAGCCCTGTTATACTCCCAGCTCTCACCCATCTCTTCAACCTATCGCTAACCTCTGGCATCTTTCCTTCACCATTTAAGCATGCTACCATCACACCCATCCTAAAGAAACCATCTCTCGACCCCTCTTCTCTGTCCAAATATCGCCCCATCTCACTGCTTCCACATGCTTCTAAACTCCTCGAACAACACGTCTACCTTCAACTGTCCTCCCACCTCTCCTCGAACTCTCTTCTTGACCCACTGCAATCTGGTTTCCGATCCAATCATTTTACAGAAACCGCCCTAACCAAGGTCACCAACGACCTAGTAGCCGCTAAAGCCTCACGTCACTACTCTGTGCTTCTCCTCTTAGACCTCTCCTCTGCCTTTGACACTGTTGTCCATTCCCTCCTGCTACAAATCCTCTCATACCTCAGCATCACGGACTCAGCCTTTTCCTGGAATCCTCATACCTCCCTGATCGGACATTCAGTGTCTCTCACTCTTGCACCACCTCCTCCTCTCGCCCTCTCTCTGTTGGTGTCCCTTAGGGGTCAGTCCTGGGCCCACAACTCTTCTCTATCTACACTCTTGGTCTGGGTCAGCTCATAGCATCACATGTCTTTCAATACCACCTGTATGCTGATAACACCTGTTGCGGCAGCTTTGCTCTAACAATTTTCTCCTTCTTTCACGATAGAGAATAAAGACACAGTGTACACTGGATTCTTAGATCAAATCAGATAAGAACCAATTTTAAATTATCCTTTTATAACTCCTTTTAAAATGGGTTTGTATGAGATGAATTTTTTCCTTTTAACAAATCACGAAAGCAAAATTTATGGATGTACTTTTAGCCAAACAAACAATTTTAAAGCTTTTCTCTTAGAATTGTGACCAGCTCATCAAAATTTTGGGAAAAATAAATTAATTTAATTATTTAAACTCTAAGAATTTGACACGATCAATTTTTTTACAACTTTAGGATACTGGGTACTTGGGCCCGTATCTTTCCTTACTGGGTTATGTACATGTATGAATTTAAAAAAACAACATATGGTGGTCTCTAAAAAAAAAACATCTAGTCAAATAAAAAGGCAATGATTCATTAAAATTTGCCTAACAAATTTTTTGGTTTTATAAATCAAAAGGTCTGTTTATCTAGGGAAATGTACTGACAGTTAGTACAAAAATGCTATGTGATTTTTTTTAAAGACATTCATATCCTGCCCAAACCCGAAAGACTGGCAAAATGCAAAGCAGCATTGTCAGAAACAGTAGATTTGAACAATTCACAAAAGGCTGACATAAATTAAAAAGGGCCTTATTTTCAATTCATATAACAGTTATCACTACCACTTCATTCCCCTCTCTTGAAATTTCATCACTTTTTAAATTTTAAATGTAGTACCCCGAGTTTCATTTAAAAAGGGGGGTCTCTTTTGCTCTCTCAGAGGGATTTGATTTTTACATGAAAAGAATGAACAGTTTGACCATTAGCCATTTTGGGCTCGTAGAAACTCTTGCAACTCTCCTTTTCCCCATACATTTGATCAAGACCAGATAATAAGAAAAAAAATGTGAGTGAAGATGGAGCTAATCCACCATCCTTGATGCCACGAATCAATGTCTGCTTGAGCCAGGAGAAACCTTTCCCGCGGGGCCTACATTATGCTCAACCTGAAACTGTAAAAGTCTTTCTATACTGCAAACCTTAAATTTTAAAAGGGCATCAAAAAATCTCTCACTAATGTTATCAAAAAAAATGACCCTAACTATTTAAGTTGTGTGCGTTGTGTGTTTTAAAGTATTTTTTGTGGTGTATGCATGGTACGGGTTTTAAAAATTTGATCAAATTTTTTGGGGGGATTCCGTCCTTTTTATTATTGATGTCTTGGTCAGAAAACCTTATGTGCCTAAGAAAAAACATGTTGTCCAGAAAAACAATATGGTCACTTCCTTAATTAGTGAATGCATTGTAGACATTTTTTTTTTTTTTTTAGTTAGGGAAAGAACATTAATATGTAAGAAGAAAAGTCCTTTTAATGCAAAATACTTTTTAAAAAGTGTCCAAATCTTGGGAATGTATCCTAATTGTGTTTGCAGTGTGCTCTATTGCTCTGAAGGATTTGGACACTGTGCCCAAGTATCTTCCTCATCTCAGGGTTATTACATCGAGATTTAAAAGTAAAAATTTTGTGTTTTGGGCTCAAAAAAAAATTACATCTAGTCAGAATAAAAAGGCATTATTCATTAAAATAAGCCTAACTAATTTCTGTGTGTAAAATAAATTTGGTCTTTTATCTAGTGAAAATGACTGACCCATTAGAACAAACTTGCTATGTGTATTTTATCAAAGATCAGTTCTACCCCTCCAAGCTGAATGATGGCAAAAGCAAAAGCATGCTTTGTCAGAACAGTCAATTCAAACAGATTCCAAAATGGCGACAGTAAATTAAAATGGTGCCTTGTTATCAATTCTTAACATTATCACTTTCCACTTCAAACCCCCTTTTTACATTCGGCCCAACTTTAACAATTTTAGTCCCGGATCCAGACTGCCTATCTCATACCTCCTTTTCTCCTCCCCTCCTAAAACTTAATGTAGGAAAATAATTCTTATCTTCCACCGCCCACCCATCCCCCCACCGTTTCTCTACATAGTAAAGGGGCTCTACACCCCCACCGGCCCCGCAAGTCCCTGCCTTGGGATCCCCCTTGTTTCTCTTTGTCCTTCAAACCCCCCAATCCAAACCTCACCCCCATCGGCCCCTCCACCTGAAAAATTCTCGCATCCGCTCATTCCTAACCCTGTCACTCAAAAATGCGGGCCCACGCCCTTGTCATCTCCCCCGGCTACCAACTCCTTCTTGCCCCCTCCCACTGCACTCTTGCCCCCTTAAATTTCCATCCTCAACTCTGTGCCCGTCTTACCACCTTCTCCTCGTACCCCTCGGCTCCCCCCTCTGCCAACCCCTTCACGGGTTTCCCATTCCCCCAGCAAATATTTCAAGTTACTAACAGACTAAAAGGCTTCAAAACCTTCCCCCCTCCATACATCTCTCCCTAATTCCAGATACCCCCCGTACGCAATCTTGCCCCTCAAGGGACCTTTTTCTCGCTCTCCTTTGTCAGCCCCTCACACAACCGCTCCAAGTTTTCTCTCTTGGCCTCCCTCTACTCGGGAAAACTCACCCCCCCCCACACTCAGACTCCCCCAACTTTCACCAGCTTCAAAAGAGCCTAAAAAACCCCACTTCTTCGGATGCCTTGCCCTAAAATAACCCTGCGTCACCCCCCCACAAACATGTTCCCCCTACCTTCTGTATCTTTCCGACTTCCCTTGTTGTAAGCCTTCGGGGAGGGCCCTCTTCCCTTGTACCTGTTGTTAATCACAGTTGTCAATTTAAATGTTTGACTTATTTATGTATGTAACCCCCGAAGTTACCCCCTGGAATCAATGGGTTAAAATAAAATAATTAATAAAAATAATATAATAATAATAATAATAAATTAAAAAATCCATTTATGCTGTCCAGTACGTATGGGGTTTGGCAGCCGTCATAGCGATTTCTGGGTGGGTTTTTTTGGGATTTGGCAATGTGTTGGGTGATGTTACCCCCCGTTTCCGCACATGTTTTTGAAGGGCCCGGGAGGCCTATAAAAATTTTGGTCCAGGTAATCGGGGGGCGGGGCCCTGTGCTTGGAGTGGAGGACGGAAAAAGGTTTGGGCCCCTGAGGCTTAGGAGAAGCCGAAACATGGCGGGAAGCGGGGAAAAAAAGTGTGGTGGGGTATTGGTGTTGGCCCTGGACAGGGACAACAGGGGGGTATATATGTTTAGTGAGTGGCTAGACGGCCAAAGGGGGTTTATTTTGTAATTTGTCTTGTAATCCCTTGTTGGGGGAATAAGCTGGGCTATGCCAGTTTAAATATTCCCCGGGGTTGGGGGATTTGTGTGCCAATATCATCCCAACAAGGCGGGCGGTTTAAAAACAAAGCGGAGAAACCCCCCCCGGGGGGTCAAGATGACGTCCGAGGTGGAGTAGAGTTATCAAATATATAATAAAATATTTATATAATTTATTTTATATATATATATTTATAAAATTTTTATATATTATATATATATAATTTTATATATATATTATATATTAAATTATTATTATATTAGTTTTGTAACCACAAGTTTAATACACAATATAAAAAACACATTGTATGTTTTTCTTTTCTATCTGACTAAATCGAAAAAAACCCCTTACCCCTTTTAGGTCAACAGGGTTACCAAAAAAATTTATATTTGGCCAAATGCTAGAATAAAGAGAGAGACAATTTTTAGGCATTTTTATTTTTCCTGCAAAAATCAAAAGTTTACAAAAAATTTATTTGCCTTTGGGAGCAATGCCCCTTAAATGGTTTTGACTTGGGTTAAAAAAAATTTTGGATATTTTCCCAAGCTTTCACAATATTGGGTAGGAATTTTGGCCCCTTCCCCTGACAGAAACTGGTATAACGGCCCTGTTTTGTAGGTGCCTTGTGCCCTTCAGCATTGCCCTTTAAATTTTTAAAAGGATTGAGATCAGGGGTTTGTGATGGGCCCCTCCAAAAATTGACTTGGTTATCCCTTTAGCCTTTTAAACAGTTTGGAGATTTTCGGCTCATTGGTCCATTTATAAATCCATTTCGCCCCAAGCTAATACCTGGCTGATGTTTGAGATGTTGCTTCGTATTACCAATTCTTGTTTCCCCCCCTGATTCCTTATTTTTTTTTTAATGCACCAGCCCCTTCAGCAAAAAAAAAACCACAAATGATCTTCCCCTCGTGGTTTTTACAGTTGAATGATGTTTTTTGTGTCCAAGCTTTCCCCCTTTTTCCCCCAAATGTCGATGTTCATTATGACCAAACGTTCAATTTTAGTTTCGTCAGGCCCTAGGACAGTCTCCAAAAAAAGTAGGTCTTTGTTCCTGTGTGCATTTTAAACATTAATCTGGCTTTTGTATTTTTTTTTTGTATAATAGCTTCTTCCTGCAGAGTGGCCTTCAGCCCCTGTTTTTGGGAGTACTCGCTTACTTGGGTAAAGATACAATCTTACCATCTTTCCCCCAATATCTTACAGGGGCTTTTGCTTTTTTATTTGGGGGTTTATATGCACATGTAGACCAAAATACGTTCATCTTGAGACCGAACCATCCCTTCCTAACGGGGTAATGGGGCGGGAATTCGAATCTTTTTTGTATTGCGTATAACTGTTTGTAAAGATGAATGAAAGGGACCTTCAGCTATCCAAAATTGCACCCAAAAGGTGATCCAGACTTTTGCATTCCCCAATTCTCTTCCCGATATCTGGCTGGTTTCTTTTGACTTTCCTGATGTTACAACGAAT
This sequence comes from Phyllomedusa bahiana, assembly GCA_025379985.1. Lineage (NCBI taxonomy): Eukaryota > Metazoa > Chordata > Amphibia > Anura > Hylidae > Phyllomedusa > Phyllomedusa bahiana. Next base: position 49,758 of record JAODAL010017860.1, on the reverse strand, counting down.
CAATGTTTTGGGTTTCTTTAAAAAATACATCCCCAGCTGTCTCTCTAATTAACTAGATGTTTCCACCAAAAAATATCAGATTTTCCCAAAAAAATGAATCATAAAAGGGCTTCCCAAATTGTTTAAAAGGGATAGTAAACCTAGTGTATGTAAAATTTTGATTTTTTCAGAAAGTAAAAAAAAAAAAGCTTTAATAAATTCCCCTTTTATTATTTGGAAATTTGCAAATACAATATTTTTTTAAAACCAAAATGACCTAAAACAGGGAAGGGTTTTTCTGACTTCATTCAGATAGTGAGAAAAAAATTTCATTTGTATTTTTATAAAAGTTGTAAAATTCTGGGTTTAACTGTATTTTTTTTATAACTGCGTTGTTCTTGAACAAGAAAAAAAGAACCCCCCCCAAGGGATTATTTAATAATATTTTTTAATATATATAAAATATATATAATTTTTATAATATATATATAAATCATGAAAAAAAAGCCACTATTGGTTGAAATTCCCACATTATACATCCAGTCTATATTATGTGACCAATGAGAAGGCTTTGGGAGTGATTGTTCATTTTTGTGGGGCCATTGTGGCTCAAACTCACCAGCTGAGGTGTAGGAGTTTAAAGGGGGTAGAGGTTGCTGCACCCAAACCCTTACGTTGCAAAAGTTACATAGTTAAATAGTAAGTATGGTTGAAAAAAAGACATATGTCTATAAAGTTCAACCAAAGGTGGAGAAAGATGTGGAAGAAGGGAGAGAAATCGAGTTTTTTTGCTTGTGTTCCCACTAATCTAAGACTTGGATCCCCAAAAACAATTGCCCTTAATTTAAAATTTAAAATTTTGATCCCAAAGTTGCCATTGGACTGGATCTAGAATTTTATAGTAACTCCCGCTATACTCACAGCCAGCACATGCATCAAAGAACTGCACAGGAATGTGAAGTATGAGGTGGGTGCACCAAGTGGGGGAAAAGGTGGAAAAGGAAATTGTCTCATACAAACTCACTCCATTGTGCCCTATTGCCCTGCACTTAGCAGTGTATTAGATGAATATTTGTATATATAGATGACAGACATTGTCCTGGAACAAGAACTCTGCCCTTAAGTGGATTAATTTTTTATTACAGTCCCCATCCTGGGACAGAGTTTCTACTAGTAAAATAATATGTAAGTTCAAATGAATGTAAAGTTTTAGCCAACTTTAATTTTACCAAATAAAGTATGACATTTACTGTAAATGTTAAAGTTTGACCTACCCTTGAAAAATTGTTTTCTGAAATATAAAACATGTTCAATTTATTAGAAAGACATTCTTTGCAACTTTCATTACTATGCAACTAGATTTATTAGTGCTGAAGGGAATATCCCAATTTAATTATTTTTTATGCAAAATTTGTTCTGGTGTCTGTTATGCAAGATAACATTAATAGAATTCACTACACATTGGTTATGGTCAGTATTTTTATCCTTACAAAAAATAAATAATGCAGAAGCAAGGCTAAGGGAAATGTATGGTTAAAAAATCCCTGTGTGCTTGACTAGTAAAACTATGTAACAAGTGAATGAAATGAACAAATCAATGTTGCTGTTTTAAAGAACATTGATTTAGCTAAAAGAATTGTGGGAGAACTGCCAAGAAGTGCAAAACACAGGTCCGACTGATCTCCCCTGACTGGAGCCTGAAGGGAAATATATTTCTGCTTTGGGACTTTTATGGTTTGGAATCCTAGCAATATCAATAAGAACTGAAGTAACTTGAGAGATAAAATGAACTCATTACTATGATGTTTATTTGTAATATTTATAGTTGGAAATGTGCCTAAAGATAGTGAAGCATATGTTAAAATGGACATTATTCTTCAACTATAAAGAATATATTATAATGAAGTTCAAAAAAACAACTAAGTCAATGTACTTCAAGGGTTATTTTGCCTACAAAAAAGATCATAAGTGATCTAAAGTTTGAGGTTCCTCCCCATACAGGTGCTTTGATGTGGGACGGATGCATTAGAGGTTATCTGTAGCATTTTGTTTGCAGAAAATCAGCATTTTGTTACAGTACCAGTGATGCTCAAAAGAGGGAAGGTTTCTCATTAGTGAGGAGAAAAATGTTGATTTGTGGAGACTTAGGGCCACATGTATGAAAACTATCTAGGTCTAAATCTCTCTTTGTTGCCCATATCATCCAATCAGAGCATCCCTTTCATTTTTCCAGAGCACTATATGAAATGAAAGGGGTGCTCTGATTGGTTAATATTGGCAACAAAGTGAGTTTTAGACCTAGATTATCTTGAACACTCCACTGAAATGTATATATTCCAAAAGGCTCATGAAAAAAAGATGGGACTCTGCAATGCGCTCTCAAATATAGGTGGAGGGTTCGAGACATGAATGTATGAATGGTTTTTGTTGGATTATAAATGGAGTCTAAAGATTAACGCGCCTCGCCTATGTGTTAAGCGCATTAGTAATGCACCTAACATGTATAAAGGCTATAGATATGCTGGAAATAAAAGAAAAGTCATTAGAATAGCATGTCAGTGAATAGAAACTATGGTACTGATCTTGCTTGGTGACCCACATGTCACAGCAAGACCTGTGGTGTGCTGGCTCTTGCTGCATGTAGAATAAAGAGTGAGAGCAGCAAAACTAAGTTTAAAATTTAATGTAGTAAAAATTAAAAATTGTAAAATCTGAACAACATCAGTGGCTTATTTGATGTAAAACTAGTTTTAGATTCAATTAAATTAAAATTTTTATATTAATTTTATATATGACATGTTTTATTAAATTTAAATTATTTGATTCTCTATAGTTTGATAATTATCATAAATTAATTTTATTATTGTACTGGTGTAAGTTGAGAAATAAGGGGCATTTTTTGCCCTAATGGCAAATCCAGCTACACTTCTACTCCTCAGGCTCAGGCAAACCACATTGAAATAGGTCTGCCTGTTCGAGCAGTAATGCGCCTAGTTTTGCCAAACCACATTCATATATGTGTCTAATATTATGAGTGTGGTGCCACATGCTCCCAGAACGCCCCCATGTTAGACACATTAGAAAGTGTCGAGTCTTACGAACAATGCACCTAACACATTCATTAGGCGCATTCAACATCATAGACTGCTCACTTAAGTGCATTTTATGCCTGAAAAGAGTGAAAAACCCGATCATACACCAACATGGTGTTTCTCCCTAAAGAGAATCCTTACGCCTTTTGAGCTTCACTCATTGCCTTTCACTTAGGCTATGTCTACACAGCACAGATTTCTTACTGACAATTTCTAAAAGTCTGACGGAAGATAGAACATGTTCTTTCTTCCGCCGAATTCCTGTCAAAATTCTGTAGCCAGCGGGAAAATCGAAATCCAACCAGTTTTTTTGCACAAAAAAATGTATCAAAAATGTGGTGCGGGAAAGTTAAAATACCGTTTTCAAATCCTAAATAAAAGTTTATTGTTGCTGATTTCTTCTACAGAAAATCTATAAAATTTTTGACCTACATAAAATCACCTTTAAAAAGCTAGTATTGAACCTAAGAATAATATAATGAACATTCATCATATATCCACACATTCAGAGCCATTTCTTTACTAAGTTCCACTCAGACCGGAGAGAAAAAGTTTCTCCAACACCCACCCCCCACGGTTTCATCTTTTTTCTCCTTCCTGATCAAGCACATTTTCTTTTCATATTTTATGCTGAATTACCTGTTTCTAGCACTGCTTCTCTGGAACTTCGGGGGATTTCCTCCTCATCACTTCCGGGTTCTCTTCCTGAAGCACAGAAGAGGCTCCTACTTCATTGTAAGTGAATGGAGCACAAGACTCTTCTGAATATTGGGACAAATGTCTAGAGGTGAATAGGAGTGGATCGGTGGAAAGCTCTGAAGAGGCAGCAGAGGGGGACAGGTACGTTAGTGTATATAATATTATATATATATATATATTAATATAATATAATATATAATATATATTATATATAAAAATATTTTAGTATCCTGGCCCCATTATTTCCTATAGAAGAATTCCTTCAAAGAAGAGCACAGATAGTCCAAAAGACACAACATTTGCTCTATAGACTCCTACAGCCTGTCAGCCAAGTTATACATTGTGGGTTCCTATTTGAGTTACCCCGATAAATACTGGTGGCATACAGGGCCGTCTCTTCCATTGGACAGGGTAAGCGGTTGCCTGGGGGCCCCATGAGCAGAGGGGCCCCCTTGGGCAGCTGCCTACCCTGCCCAGTGGCAATGAATACACCCAGGTGTATTTGTTGGTCTGCCACACCATCCTGTTGTTGTTGCGTTGTGCCTGTTGTAGCAGTCAGATAGGGCAGGGGCCAGGCTACAGCGATGTCCTGCCTGTGGCCTGATGCAGCAGCCCCTGTTATTGCTAAGCTGTGCCTGTGCTTTACTCTTCACAGCGCAGGCAGGGCAGCACGGTAGTTAGGTAAACCAGGGGCCAGGCTACGATGCTTTGAGATCCTGTACTACAGCCCTGCTCCTCCTTCTCTCCCCAGCAGTGTGCGCCACTGAAAAACAGAAGACTGCTGGGGACAGAGAGAGAGGAGCAACTATGCTCTCTGGACTTCATAACAAGTGAGTGATCGAGGGTGAGGAGAGGTATGGGGTGTAATTAAGGGTGTGGAGGTGTGGAGTGTAAGGAAGGGGGGAGGTGTGGGGTGTTAAGAAAGGAGCAGTGTGGGATGTTAGGAGGGGGTTGAGATGTGGAGTGTTAGGAGGTGATGGAGGTGTGGGGTGTTGTAAAGGGGGGAGGTGTAGGGTGTTAGGAAGCCTATCCAGTGTATACTATCTGCTGTCCCTGTGTATCTAAGCCTATACGAAGTTATAATATCTGCTGGCCCTGTGTATCTAAGCCTATCCAAGGTATAATTTCTGCTGTCCCTGTGTATCTAAGCCTACCCAGTGTTATAATATCTGCTGGCCCTGTGTATCTTAGCCTACCAGGAACTGTATACTGAGTTACTGTATATGTGATACTGTCGCAGTCAGTATATCTTAGGCTATGATATTGTACTGTAATATCATGTTTACACAGCCTTTGTTAAACATGTATTTGGATACATTTTACTCACTAAAAAACAGACCCCAAAACGTATTTTACAATGTTCAAGTGTGATTACATTGATTTCAATGTAAAATACGTATCGTTGTTCAGACGTTTTTGCATTGCATTAAACGGATGCATTCAAAGAATTGACATATCACTTCTTTATCTGTTTTATGCATTGAAAAACCCATAGAAACAATAAGGATATGTTTTTGCAGTCCAAATGTATCTAAAAATGTACCACACTTTGTGGTTCATTTTTGGATGTGTTTTAGGGTATGTTCACAAGGCTTCTTGGATACGTTTTGCATTGTATTTCAAATTTATTGTGTTAACAGCATCCAAAAATGTACCTATTGTTTCTATGGGCTTTTAAATGTGTAAAACATATCAAGAATTGGCATGAACATTCTTGTGAATACATTCATTTAACATATTGCAAAAACATATCCAAGACGCCATGTGTATGTACTCTAACACAGAAAGGAAGAAAAGACGGGCGCTCCTAGTGTAGAGAGTAAGGAATTATTATTTTTTTTTTTACATTTTTAAGATAAAACTATGGTTTGGTCAGGAACAAATGAACCATGACTATAACCGGTAGGTGTATGTTCACACAACGTATTTTGGCAGGTGTTTTAGCATGTATTTTGCGCTAAAAAAGGTTTAAAACCATGATCAAGCACAGAACTCATTGAGTGCAGTGTAAAATCATAAAGATGACAATGATTTTATGTGTTCATGTTTGCAGCACGTAAGCGCCAATAAGTATTACACTATACAAGGCAGTAATCTACCTCGGGCAATTGTGTATCAAAATTACATGGTTGCAAGTGCAAGAGCAAACGAGCGCATTTACAGCGCGTGTGAACTTGCCCTATGTTGAGGGGCATTTTCAAGCTCAGTGCCTAGAGCAGCCTTAGCTGTAAATACGGCCCTAGTTGTGGTATGTAAATTCTGCATAAAAAGAGTGATTTTTTTAAAATCTATATAGACATATGAGGGCTTGTTTTTTGTGGGACAAGATGTTCTTTTTAATGGTGTCATCAACGTGCCATGTAATGTGCTGGGAATCTGAAAAAAATTTCTAAGTGGACTGAAATGTGAAAAAAACATACTTGTGCCATGTTTGCAATGGTTTTGTTTTTATGGTGTTTACTTTTTGGCATAAGCGATCTGTATTCTGCGTTGGTTCGGGGACCCAGTGCACAGTTCTGCCCAGGGGCCCATAATGCTGTTAAGACGGCTCTGGTGGTCAAAACATGATGAAAATGTGGTCTAATGCTTACAGTATATCATTAAGTTCCTGGCTGTCATTGAAGAAGACCTAAAGTAACTAGTCACCAAAAAAAACATGGGCCGGTTATTGAAGAGACTTTATAGCTAGAGTTAAATTAATCTTTTTAAACCATTTAATCTCCATTGATTCTGCAAAATGTACATCACTTTTATTCTGCAATTATCAAACCAGGTTAGTCGATTCTACAGTGCAAATATTTTTCTAGAGGCATGAGTCAGTGACACCTTTACAAATATCAGACAAGCAGCTATCCAGTCTACCAGAAACATTAAGAAATCAAGCTGACCACAGAAGTTGTAAGGATGTAGTTCTTCCACATGGATGAATAGTTTAACTACTTTAAATTACACATCTATCTGAGAAACTTTTCTGCTTTCAATTTATTTCTATTGTAGTGTGAGCAATTACCTGCTCAACATGATCTTTTGTATCCATCGAATGGAAAACTTACATCTTACCAAAACATTCTATCAGCTTACACTTTCTTTATTGATATGCAGTGTGCATTTTAATAGTTAAAGAATAGGAGAAGAGTTCCTCTTTCTTCTTTTGATAGGTTTATTGGCAACATCTAGTTAAACACAGCTGTGGATGTATTTTTTACTGATACTGTTTGTAACATCATGGGAAAATCTAAAGAAATCAGCTAAGGTATCAAGCAGAGAATTGTGGACTTGCACAAGTCTGGATCATCCTTAGGGGCAATTTCCAGATGCCTGAAGATGCCTCCTTTATCTGTACAAACGATTATACACAAGTACAAACAAGATGGGAATGACCCGCCATTATACCACTCAGGAAGGAGACGGGTTCTGTCTGTCAGAGATGAATGTACTTTGGTCCGACATGTACTTTGGTCCGACATGTACATATCAACCCAAGAACAAAAGCAAAAGACCTTGTGAAGATGCTGGCGGAAGCTGGTAAGTTTGTGGCATTATCCACACTGAAATGAGTACTGTATCAACATGGGCTGAGAAGGCCACTCTGCCAGGTAGAAGCAATTACTCAAAAAGAAACATATGAAAGCCAGATTCATGTTTGCAAAGGCACACAGGAACAACAACCTACATTTTTGGAGACATGTCCTGTGGTCTGATGAAACTAAAATTGAAGTGTTTGGCCATAAAGACCAGAAAAAAACAACAGGGAATGAGAGCAGAACCACTTCTTCACAATGGGTAAATATCCAAAATCTGTGCACCAGCCAGTCCGCTAGGTGTGTAAGCCTTAAGCACACCAACCAAGTAGCCAAAAAATAGAAGAATGCGGACGGCAGCACAGGATGGATTAAAATAGGAACTCTTTATTCCACAAGGAGTACAAAATGCAACGTTTCAGCCATTATGTTATGGCCGTGCTGCTTGAGAAAGGCCATAACATAATGGCTGAAACGTTGCATTTTGTACTCCTCGTGGAATAACGAGTTCCTGTTTTAATCCATCTGGTGCTGCCATCCGCATTCTTCTATTTTTTGGCCAAAAAGACCAGCGTTACGGTTGGAGGAAAACGGGAGAAGCTTGGATGCTTAAGAACACCATCCGAAGTGTGAAACACAGGGGTGGCAGCATCATGTTGTGGGGTTGTCTTGCTGCAGGATAGACTTGTGCACTTCATTAAATTGATGGCATCAGGAGGAAATAAGATTATGTCACAATACTGAAGCAACATCTCAAGACATCAGCCAGGAAGTTAAAGCTTGGCGGAAATGGGTCTTCCAAATGGACAATGATCCAAAGCATACTGCCAAACTGGTTACAAAGTGGCTGAAGGATAAATAAGTCAATGTTTTGGAGTGGCCATCACAAAGCCCTGATCTCAATCCTATTGAAAATTTATGGGCAAAGCTGAAAAGGCAGGTGCGAGCAAGGCGACCTACAAACATGACTCAGTTACACCAGTTGTGTCAGGAGGAATGGGCCAAAATTCCTACCAATTATTGTGAGAAGCTTGGGGAAGGATATCCAAAATGTTTGACCTAAGTGCTACCAAGTACTAATGAAATGTATGTAAACTTTTGACTTTACAAAAAGTAATACAAATGCCTTAAAAAAATCTCTCCCTCATTATTCTGGCATTTGGCAAATATAAATAATTTTAGTAATCCAATTTGACCTAAAAAGCCTCAAGTTCAATCTTGTCATAAGAAGCATTTGCTAAATAGTTTGAAAAGTAGAAGATTGGAAACAGTTGATTTGGAGTGACGAGATGAAAGTCAATAGACCGGGCTCTAATGGGTGAAAATGGGTTTGAAAGAATCAAGGAAAAAGGAGGCTAATGGATCAAGACATTGAAAGAATTGTAAAGTTTGGTGGAAGAAGCCTGATATAGAATTGTTTCACAGCCAAAGATGTTGGATACTTGACTAGGATCGATGGTGATCTCAATGCTGAGCTATATGTGAGTATCCTACAAGATAAGTTACTTCGTATACTCCATTACTACGAGTAAGAAAAGGGTGACAGTGTGTTCCAGCAGGACAATGATCTGAAGCATACGTAGAGTTTGGCGAAGAAATTATTAAATCATAATGAAGTACAGTTGCTGTATTGACCTCCACATTCCCCAGACCTCAACCCATTTGAACATGTGTGGGAAAAGTTGAAGAAAAAGCTGTATTCGTACCCAAGTGAGTCAACCAGTATGGTCAAACATTGGGAACATGTAGAGATCTGGGATCAGATTTCGGTTGATACATGCTTGAATATGATCGAAAGCTCAGAAGAATTCAGGCAGTGTTGAAAGCCAAAGGTGGATTTACAAAATACAAACAAAATAATAAAAAATAACATTTTGATTTTTAGGAGCAAAACAGTAAAAATGCAGTAACATGACAAGAATCTGCAGAGCTAACCAGATGCTAAATATTTGCAAGTTAGATGTATGTATAAGATAGCTAAGATGATTTTCTACAAAATGATGGTAGTCTCATAGTCAAAGCTGCAGTGGATGGTGAGATATGGAGTCTGAAAGTCAAAAGTTCAAACATTGTTACCATTTTGCTTTTCAGTGTTTCTTTTACCTAAAATCTTTACTACAGTAAAGTTATCACTTAAACATGCGCCATGTATGAGGGAATGGGAATCAGACTCGGAGTGGGATTTGGAGTTTGGGAAATTGAGGAGTCAGAGTCGGATTTAGAGTCAAAGCTTTAGCTTACTGACTCCACAGCCCTGGTAGTCACCCACCGAACACTTTCACTACTCCCAGTCCCAAATCAACTGTTTGTGAACAAAAATGGCACCGTGATTTACAGGTCTATGAAAGCGGAAATGTTTATACTTGGTCGTCTGAGAAACCATCACACTTAGGAAGATGGCTCAAGAAAATTAAGGATACCAATGTAAAGGAACATTATTTGAATGGTTCTAATTTTTCTTGTTCTGTGAATAATATTAGGAGACGCTGCAAACATCGACCAACCAGAAGAGGTGGTAAAAGGCGACATAGAAACCATCAAAACCAGGAGCAAAAGACAAACACGGACACCGAACAACTGGACAATTGCAACGGCGAAATAAAAATAGAATCTTCAGTTGTGGTAAATATTTCTTCCACCACATTAACAGAATCACATGTCAGTGTCCTCTCTAAGGGACTATCTTTTTGTCCAAATCAGAGAGTGAATTGGTTCAATTTGGAGTTGGACTTAGTTCAGTTTTTCCGAAAATTAAAATTGAAAATCTGGTTTAGTTATCAGCCTAGTGTTAGTAGCATTTCTGGTGAAAATGTTGATTTTAGATTGAAGGATTACAACTGATCTCTTGTAAGCGATTTTATGCCTCGTGTGTCTTCTCACCCTATTGAAACATATAGTCAATTAGTTAAACAAGATATTGATTATCTTAGAGACAGTGATAGAGGAAAGTCTTTACTGCATCCTAATTTAACATCTTCTGAGATAGTGGTTATGGATATGTCCCAATATCTTTCTGAAGCAAATCGCCAATTACTTGATACAAAGGTGTATAAAAAACTATCATCTGATCCCAAATGTGTCTTTTGCCTTAAGCTCAAAAATATTGTGGATTGTGTTTTTGAAGAGGGATTGATTGACCAGAATTTAAAGGAGTTTTTGATTATTTCTCATCCTGTCACTCCGATATTGTATTTTTTACCTAAGATACATAAATCTATCCGGGATCCACCGGGTAGACCTATTGTATCTGGGAGACAATCACTTTTGAGTAATGTTTAAATTTTTTGGGATAAAGTCCTGTGTAGGTTCGCCATGGAATCTTTGTCATACATTCAGGACACTACGGATTTTTTGTCCAAAATTAGTTCCATAGAGGTACCTGATGGAGCAATTTTGGCGTCATTTAACGTAGTTAGTTTATATAAATCCATCAACCATGAACAAGGTATTGCAGCAGCTAGTCGGGTATTACAACGTTCTTCTTTCTCAAACAATGGTAAAGAATTTCTGTTATCTTTATTAAATATGGAACTTACTTGTAATGATTCTCAATTTGCTGAGTCCTTTTATTTACAGCTTAAAGGGACCGCCATGGGGACAAACGTGGCGCCGATGTATGCCAACATCTTTGTCTTGGTTTCGATAAAGTTTTGAGGTGGTGGAGGTACATAGATGATGTCTTCTTAATTTGGGTTGGTGATGTACATGAACTTTTGGATTTCCAGTCCTTTTTAAATGGTATTGTTTCTGGAATTAAGTTTACTTTGGTTTACTCTGATGACATTATATCTTTCTTGGATACTAAAGTATATATTTCTGGAGGTAAATTACACACAAATCTTTATGTTAAAGATACAGACAGGAATACAATATTACATTATAGGAGTAGTCATCCAGGCAGCATGCGTAAATCTCTCCTATTCAGTCAGTTGTTACATGCTAGACGTATTGTGGATTCGGGCGACTCTTGGCAGAGTGTTATTGGTTACCTATCTGAAAAATTTCTTATACGGGGTTATCCTCATAGGATTGTTTCGGATCATGTACAAAAAGTGTCACAAATGACTTGTAATGAGGCAAGACAAAAAATTTAAAAACGTGTTTCGTCACCTAGAATATCTTTTGTTTTGTTTTGCGATTTAAGCCCATATGTTACCCAGATAATTGAAAAACACTGGCATATTTTATGCCATAGTTTTCAACAGGTTGCAGACTTTCAATCTTTGCCTTTGATGTCCTATAGGAGAGCATCTAGCTTAAAGGACAGATTGGTTAAAAATTTAATTCCCACTTCAAAACTTCGACAAATGTTTTTTGGCAGACCCTCTTTTCCATGTTTAAACTGTATTAATTGTCGTATCATGATCAAGGGTAATACATTTGTCCATCCTGGCACTGATGAGAATTATTATATTTCATTTATCCTGTACTAGAGCGTTGGGTTGTGGTGAGCGAGGAGAGCGATAGGGTTGCGCATGTAAACCGAGATATATATAGATGGAGACTACGTGTGTGCGAGCGTACTAAAACTATCACTTAACACCACCATAGAAATTCGACTACGCAAACATCGATTCTAGATTTTACTTACCCATTTCGAAACATTTCCATGATGTAAACACAATTGAATGGGATTCTTGTAGGTGTACAATGGCTGTGGACTATTGTCCCTTATGCTAAAAACTGGGGTGAAGGAATCTCATTCTCTGTTTCGTAAAGTAAAAAACAGACAGTTAGTTGTGGATTTTCAACTAAATTCTTTAAAACCGAATGTCCTCAATATTGATTACTAATCTGATTTCTCATCTCTCACTGTTAGATAATGCATATCCTCTTTTTCTCTATTCCAAATGCCTTTCTTTCTATTTAGCTTCTAGAAGCATATAATTTCTGTGGTTTTAATTGTTATTTGATAACTATGTAATGAGGCCCAGCGGGTAAAAGTTGATGGTGAGACGGAGCGAGTGATTATCACCAAGGTTCTGGCCTCGTGAAGTAAAAAACCCTATAGTTATTGCCAGCGATGTTATTGTTTAGCTAAGCCATTTTTTAATGTTGGTATTCGGGTCGGGTTCTTTATTGGAGCGGCCCCCACAGAGTCAGGTGAGGACGGGCCGCTCCCATTCTCAGCCCAGACCTTTCCAGACATAATACGGCAGCTGACACAGCCAGTGGACGCAGTTGTTGATTATTATCTTGGAAACCTCTCTCCAGTTGAGGAACTAATATAAAGCTGTCTTCAAAGTGTCTGTGAAACATTTCTACTTTGCGAGTGCGCGTTCCGGTGGAGGTTACTATCTGTTGTTACTTGGCTGTAGAACCCTAAAGCGCGCAGGACTACCTTTAATTTTTCTGTATAAGCTGAAGAAAGCGTGTTTGTTTTTTCTGCATTCAAGTCCGAGGGACAATAAGCTTTAATGTTGTTTTGCACCTAAACCTGTGTCCCTGTGGCTATTCCCCGAGACTACCTATGAGCCTGACACCCCGACAATTGGTGGAGGATGCGGGCAGCCACGACCCGAGACTACAGTTGGAAAATAATTGGTGCATAAACTTGTATTCCTGGTAAAGGCGTAGCACACCCCTCGAGAAAATGGAGGAACTCATTAAGCACCTGGTGCAGAAGTAACATGCAGCATCACAAAAGCGCAACAGGAAACAACCAGCCCAACAGAGACAAAACCAGCTCCTGATCAGCAGAATGGTCTCCTGACTGAAGCCACAAGAACCAGGGAGCCTGTGCCTCCGCCCAGCGCCAGTGGACAGTACTAAGGCAAGGAGACTGGTGAGAGAGGCATAACAGAAGATGACCCCAAATTATGATGGGAGGCCTTTCTGTCCGTATTTAATGAGAGTGGCGGATAGAGAAGGAAACTTGCCCCCAGAACAGTGGGCAGAGGTTCCTTGCCCCATATCTGACCGCGAGCCTCAAAGCCTACTATGACTTGACTCTACAAAGCTAAGATTATACAATTTATAGGCAAGATACTGGCCCTCCTGGGGTCACGCTGGCGTCCGGAACCAAGGATGCACCGCTGGGGTATAGCAGGACAAGCTTCCCAGGTCCCAAAATGTTCGACCTCTCCACTTGTCCAGAAATGCTGCAGCCTGATACCTGTACTCCTGCCCAGATGGGGAACGATTTGTTTCACTCGCCGCCCGATCTCGCATCCTGAGTCCTGTCCAATGTTTGGTTGCCCGAGGAATCCCCAGAATGCTGACGACCTGGTGAGCCTGGTTAAAGCGATATGGGCTTGTCCGAGAACTCTCTGGGCAGTGACGGAGCCTGAGGTCAAGGTACTGGAATATTCCCAGGTGGAGCGGGGCTCCAAGGAGTGGGCCGAAATCCTCCATGAGGGCGTACCGAAGACCACGAGGGACAATGCCGTGAACAAGAGTCAGGCCCACCCACCGACTGCTGGAAGTGCCAGGGTCCCGCCATATACCCCGATGCCCTACACATTGGAGCCTAGGACTGCTCCGCAGGGCGGCGCTGTTCGTATTTTGCATACCCAGCCTGAGTGCTGTTCTCATCCAGCGAGGGACCGCAGGCCTTCGTGTGCGTGTGAACGGAGTCAAAGTAACTGAGGCTCCAGTCACCCTGGTGACTGCTACACTGCCATAGCTGGAGCCCTGGGAAAGCGGGTGGGGGTCATATGTATTCAGGGGATTTTAAGGCGTACCCCATGGCCCAGTTTCCCTGCACACTTACTGTGGTATCGTGTCCCCACGTGGTGGGAGTTGTGCCGAATTTTACTGCATACATACTTATTGACGAGACTTCCCTTTGTTCTGGAGTTGTGGCCAAGCTGAAAGTGCCTGATCAACCAGAGTGCAAAAGGTTTCTGGGGGTGGTTCTACCTCATCGGTCAGGGGGAATGAATTTCCTATTTTGACTGGCTGGATGAGGAAGAGGAAGGTAACCCTGAGAAGTTGTCCCCTATCTGAGTCTCCCTCAGGGGGGGGGGCGGGGTCTCCTGGAGAATTTTGGGACGTGCCCAGCTCCGGGGAATCGACCTTAAAGGGCTCCCTTGATCAGGTAACAGTATTAAATTGGGCTCCACAAGAGCCTGGGAATGATAATCATTTTCATCACTTTGCAGTAAATAACGACTTGCTATATCGAGTGAACAAAGTGAGAGACGAAGTGGTGGAGCAATTAGTTGTGCCTCAGCCATACTGACGTATGGTTTTAGATATGGCCCACTCTCATGTGATGGGGTGGTCCATTTGGGGCGACAAAAACCCAGACACTAATATCTTACAAAGGTTTTACTGGCCCGGTGCTTAGAGAGATACGTGACTACTGTCAATCCTTGCCCAGTCCCTGTCAAGGTGACAGCCCCAGTTGCTTCATTATCGGAGTCCTCTAGTCCCCGCTTCCTATAATGAAATCCCATTCCAACGGAATAGGGATGGATTTGTGGGGCCCATACCGAAGTACACGTGAGGTCATCCAACATAATTGGTTGTATGGAATTATGCTACCGGTACCCTGAGGCGGTTTCCGCTAAGAATACCTCAGCCAAATTGTATAGCCCGATAATTATTCATATATTTTTCATTCACGAACAGGGTTGCCAAAGGAGATTCTGACAGAACCAGACAACCGTTTAAGTCTAAACTTATGCGGGAAGTCTGCAAGCTCCTAAATTCACCCAGTTGAGACATCTGTATACCACCCCCCAATAAAAGAAAAAAAAACTGACGCCAGTTGAAAGATTCAACAAAACCTAAAGAGGCAATGTTGAAAAAAGGTTTGGTAGAGAAGTACGGCAGAGAACTGGGACTGACTACTTCCGTACTTCTTATTTTCGTCAGGGTAGATCCCCAAGCCTCTACAAGTTTTCACCCTTTGAATTATTGTACGGCCGGCCACACTAGAGGTACTTGATGTGGCTAAGGAACATGGGAGAATGAGGCACCCCCTATAGAAGCGTCATCGAGCACAAGTGACACAGATGCAAGGAGAAGCATCTCTAAATGTGATGCCCTTTGTGAGAGAACTCTGCTAAAAGCCCTGGAAGCCCAAGCTAGGGTAAACAATCGGTCAGCCAGGGTAGCGAGGTTCCACCAGTGATCAAGTGCTCATACTGGTTCCCACTGTGAGAAAAATTCCTGGCCACGGGCAAGTCCCGTATGAAGGGTGGAAAAATAGGTGAAGTAAACTACAAATCCACCATCCCTGGTAAAAGAATGCACTTCCAAGTATATCACGTAAATTTAAAAAACCATGAAGGATAGAGCCCCCCCCGAAACCTCATGCATGGTGTGCAGCAAGAGGTCAGTATTAAGGTGGTCCATATTGAAGAGGCTTTATCCCCGTCCCAAACAACAATGGTTGGAGTTGCTGCAGCAGGAATAGGAATAATGTTCTCAGAATCGATTGCCAGCCTCACCCGCATCATTGAACATGAGATCCTCACAGAACCCCATGTTCGGGGAATTTAAAACCCTACCGGATTCCCGAAGCCCGTCGGGAAGTAATATCTAGGGAATGGAAAGGCATGTTAAAACTAGTGTAATTGAGGAGTGAAGAGTGGCTGGTCCAAGCCCCATCGTGTTGGTGCCAAAACAGTCCAGGCGAGTGCGGTTTTGCAATGATTAAGAAAGCTGAATAGGAGTCCAAGTTGACTACCCTATGCCCCCAGGTGGTGAGCCGCCCGGTATACTTACCACCCTGGACTTAACGAAAGCTACTGGCAGTTACCCTTTCCAAAGAGGCTAGAGAAAAGACAGCATTCTCCACCCCCGATGGCTGGCTACCAGTATTGTCAGAATGCCTTTGGGTTTACAAGGAGCTCCTTGCCACCTTCAGAGGCTATGGGCAGAGTCTAGGCCTCCACAAGCATATGCTGCAGCATACTTAGATGACATAGTCATTTTCAGCAGGATTGAACGCATCTAGGTAAAGTTCAGGCGAGTACTCTGAGGCCTAAGAAAAGCCATTGGGTTCACTGTGAACCCAAAGAAATGTGCCATGGGCAATGGAAAGGCGAGGTATCTAGCGACATTGTGTTAAAAGGTGAAATCAAGCCTCCAGATAAAATACAGTGGAGCAGTCCAGAACTGCCCACGGCCACTTACCAAGAAGCATGTTCGACTTTCCTGGGGATACGTGGTTATTATGGGAGATTTGTTCCTAATTTTGTTGCCATGATTGCTGGCCCCTTAACTGACCTACAAAGGTACAAAGTCCCGTCATGGCTAAGTGGTCTCCGTAGCAGAGAGCGTTCCAAAGCTAAAACAACTCTATGTAGAACACCGGTGTCCAGTGGCTCCAGAATTTAACAAGATTTATAGTCCAGACAGATGCCCTCAATGTGGGTTCTGGCGCTGTTTTCCCAGGAAATAAATGGTGAGGAGCACCCGGTCAGGTCCTTAGTAGAAAGCTATTGACATGTGAGAGGTATTATTCCATAGTCGAGAAGGAGTGTCTCGCCATTAAGTGGGCTCTTGACCTCCCTAAATATTTACTTCTGTGGAGGGAAATTTAGGTTAATATTGGATCCATGCCCCACTAAAAATGGATGAGGGAAAGGAAAGGGAACAACGCCAGGGTAACACGGTGGTTTTTTCTCTTGCACTCCATGATTTTAATTTCCATGTGGAGCACAGACCAGGGAAGCTACATTGGAATGCGGATACAATGGCGAAGGTCCATTGCCTGGTGGCAGAAGGTGCCCCAGCCCCCCCCCCCCGGCTTGGGAAGAGGGGGTATGTAGAGGCCCAGGTAATGGGTGGACGGAATGTATGTATCACCAAGGTGGCTGACCTCGGGTGATGTACAAAACCCTATAGTTTTGGACAGCGATGTTATGTTGCTGAGCCATTTTATTGTGGTAGTTTCGGGTCGGTTTTTTATGGAGTGGCCAAGAGTCCCTGGGTGGAACGGCCGCTCCCAGTACTCCAGCCCGGGCCTTACCAGGCAATAAGGCACTACACTAGGTGGAGCTGTGTGATTAGGCGGAAACCATCTCTCCAGTGGAGGACATGTAAGCTGTCTCCAGTGTCTGTGAACATTCTACTGCTTACCCGGTGAAGGGTGTTGTGATACTGGCTATAAAACCCTGAACACAGGACTACTTTATTATCTTGTGATAAGCTAAGAAAGCGTTTTGTTTTGTTCTGCTATTTAAGTCCGAGGGACAATAAACTTTATGTTTGTTTTGCACCTCAACCTGTGTCTGTGCTAATCGAGAGACTACCTAGGAGCTGACACCCCCACAACTGATATTGTTATTTTTTGTTTTTCAGATCATAACATCTTTTGATCGTTTAATATTGGGACTAGAGATGGGCGAATTGATTCTAAAGAAGTGGAGAACGTTAAGAATTTCAGGAAAACTTTGGTTCGGAACAAAGTCGAAGTTTAGTAACTTCCGCGTGAACGACAGTGTGCTTTTGATTGATAAAATGCCTGCGAGCACATGGCATTCACATGGGGCAAAGAACACTGAAAAGAAAGGGCATAGCCTAAATGACATGTGCAGAGATGAGCCAATCAAGACCTGGCGAAATTCTGTGACGACAACCGCACTATATAAGATCCGCGCGCGACGCTGAGCTGCATACCGCGCTACACTGTACTGATTAGGGAAGGTGCTGCACGGCTGCTAATGATATTTCTTCCCTAAAGAACTAATTTTTATACAGCGATTTTGGGGGGGGGTCACAGCTTGTTCAGAAAACTGCTTCTCTTAACTTTCCCAATTCTGATTTTTTTTGGGGTATTGGAACTAAGTCCAGGTGCGTCAATCAGCTGAAAATTTTCCTTTTTAAATGCTATCGGCTCATCAAACATTGACTATCCAATGGTTACAAACCCCTTTTTCCTGTTGTATTAAATTTAAAAAAACACTTTTTTTACAATACAAAAAACCACTTAAATTTTTTTTTGTCAATCTTTTGCGAAATTTTACTCCGGGGGTTAATTTAAGCTTTTGTTCTGTTTTTTTGTGGTGACAAAAAGGAAAACCGTCTTTTTCACCCCCAAAAAAGACATTTTCCCTTTGAAATCATAATTCATAACCGAAGGTTAATTACAATTTTTTCTTTTTCTGTTACCGTAAAATACCCCCATTGAACCCCTAAAAGCTGGAAATTTTTTGGTTGCTAAATTTTTTTAAACGCAATTTACATCCGGGGTTTTTTTAAAAAAGCTTTTGTTCGCTGTTGGGGGGACAAAAAATTTAAAACCTTTTTTTTTAATCGCCAAAAAAAACATTTTGCCGGGTAGCATAATTCACAACCGAAATTTTAAATTACAAGTTTTTTGTTGTTTTCCCGAAAAATTTCACGCATTGTAAACCGTAAAAAGGGGCGGTTTTTTTTGGTTTTGCCCCAATTTCTTTTACGCAATTTAAATCCGGGGGTTAATTAAACGTTGTTCTGCTGTTGGGGACTAAAAGAAGCCGTTTTTTTCCCATCGCCAAAAAAAATTTTGTTTGTAGCAAAATTTCAAACCAAAGGTTAAATTTTAAAATTTTTTCCCCTTGCTGTGTCCCGGGAAAATAATCTATTGAAAACACGCTACAAAGTTGGTAGTTTTTGGTTGCTCAATTCTTTTTCCGAAATTTACTCCGGGGGTTTAAATTTAAAACGTTGTTCTCTATTGTGGTGCCCTAAAAAAAACCCGTTTTTTCACCCGCCAAAAAAGACTTTTTGCCTGTAGCATAATTAAATAACCAAAGGGTTTAAATTTACCGTTTTCTTTTTCTGTGTACCTAAAATACACGCTTTTGAACACGCTACAAAGTGGTAGTTTTTTTGTAAATTTTTTACGCAAATTTCCACCCGGGGGTTTTAAATTAAACGTTTTCTGCTTTTGGGGTTTGGGGTGACAAAAAAAGAAGCCGTTTTTTTTTCATCCCCAAAAAAGACATTTTCCCTGTGGGCATAATTCTTTAAAACCAAAGGGTTTAATTACAAGTTTTTTTTTCTTGCTTTTGTACCTTTAAAAACACGCTATTGTAACCGTTTAAAAAAGCGGGTTTTAGTTTTTGGTTGCTCAATTCTTTTACTTTATTTACATCCAAAGGGTTAAATTGCTTGTTTGCTTTTTGTGGGGACTAAAAAAAAAACCGTCTTTTTCATCCCCCAAAAAAAAGACTTTTTCCCTTTGTGCATAATTCATAACCAAAGGGTTTAAATTAAAAAAGTTTTTCTCTTGCTGTTTTACCGTAAAAAAACACGTAAATTGAAAACAGGGCAAACAATGCTGGTAGTTTTTGGTTGCTCAATTTTTTTGCGCAATTCAAAATCCATTGGGGTTAAATTTTAAGCGTTTTTCCCGCTGTTTTTGGGGACTAAAAGAAACCATTTTTTTTTTTTTTACCCCCCAAAAAAGAAAATTTTGCCTATAGCATAATTCAAAAACCGAAGATTACTTTACAAGTTTTTCCCCTTGCTGTTTTACCAAAAATACACCCCCTTTAGAAACCCACGCTAAAAAAGGGGTATTTTTTTGGTTGCCCCAATTTCTTTTCCCAAATTTTACACCCGGGGGTTAATTAACCCGTTTTATGCTGTTGTGGTGACTAAAAAAAACCGTCTTTTCATCGCCAAAAAAGCCCTTTTTGCCTGTACAAAAATTTCCAACCAAAGGGTTTAAATTACTGATTTTTCTTTTTTTCGGTACCGTAAAATACCATCATTTTTTAAACACGCTAAAAGGGGGTATTTTTTTGGTTGCCCCAATTCTTTTACGAAATTTTACATGGGGGGTTAATTAAGCGTTGTTCTCCCTGTGGGGTGACAAAAAAAACCGCCCTTTTTCTCCCCAAAAAAAAGAATTTTGCCTGTAGCAAAATTTCAAAACCCAAAGGGTTTTAATTAAAAGTTTTTCTTTTTGCTGTGTAGCGTAAAAAAAAAAAACCGTCTTTTGTAACACGCTCCCCAAAGGGGGTATTTTTTTAGTTGCTCAACCCCTTTGGGGCAATTTACACCCAAAGGGGAAAACTAAGTTTTTTTCCTAGTTGTATTTGGTAAAAGGGAAACGTTTTTTTTTTTCACTGCCAAAAAAGGGAAATTTTTGGCCTTAGCAAAATTTCCTTTTTCCGAATTTTTAATTAACCCGATGTGTTTTTTCATTCAGTAAAAACCCCCCGGGGGTTTTTTTTAAAACAAACCATACAAGTAAATTTTTCCGGGCCCCATTTGTGGAGCGAAATTTATATCAAAGGGTTACAAAATATTGTTACTGGGTTCATTAGGAGTAAAATACGGGGTGTGTTTTATATATACAGATATTCTTCATAAAAACAGTGTCTGTACATTTTAAAAACAAAAAAAAGTAGGGTCGGGAAGAGAGGTGGAAAGGCTCTTCCCTGTGAGTGGCAGAGGCACAAACATTCCTGGAGCGGGCCGGGTTTCGCACCCCAACAAGGGAACTCGCCGCAGGGGTCACTGGGTGGGGCCCAAAACCTGCCACTGTCATCAAAGGGCGGCCCGTGGGGTTTTTTCCCGAAACCCCAAGGGTTTTCTTGATTGGTTTGGGAACTAGGTTATCCACTTCCTCCCAATGACATCTGAAAAACCCCACCCAAAAATTTGGTCGGGGGAACGTCAAAAAAACCCCTTATTTGGGGCTGGCCCGGGGGAGAGGGTAAAGTGGCCCTCCCCTGCCAAAAACCCCCCTTTTCTGTCCCATCCAGTTCCCTCACCCCAAAGAAAATCACTATGGGTCGGGCTCAGCTCCACTTTTATACGAGGTTTGAACAATTTGAGGAGGGCAGTCTGCAGTATTTTGGCACGAAAAAATGGAGCAAAACCCCCTGCTTCTTGCAGTAGGTGGCCCAAAGTTTTGTTTTTGAATGGCAGGGGAGGTCTGTTTGAGGGGTCACCTCTGCATCCCAAAGACCGGTGATGAGGCACATGCGATAAAAACCCACAAATAGATGATGATGAAACCGCCCCGCACTTGGGACCCGGGGTTTAAAGGAAAAGGCTTACCCTCGTCGGGAGAAGAGGGGTCCCCTTGCGTCCCATGCAGGGGCGCAGCCAGCAAGGGGCGGGATTTCAGCAGGATGAAGCAGTGGGGGGTAGGGGGGCAAGCGGGCCAGGGGGTTAAAAAACCCCCCCGCTTCGCAGGTCCAAAAAAATTTTGGGGCACAGGGGCTTCAGCGGGGCCCAATTGGGGGAAAGTGGGCCCCCCGTGTGGAGCGTTGGCGGTAAAATCAGCTACTCGGCGGGTGTCTTTCTTTGCAAAAGACACCGGGGGGAAAGTCGAATAGGGGGTATATGAAAATTTCCTTAAGCAGAAATTAATTTATGGAAAGGGAGCTAACTTTTGGCCCCCCACGGCCCGCGTAACCATGAAGCGTCACCACCGGGGCCGGGGGGAAACTTTGGGCCAATGTGGGGGGTCACCCTCCCGCCGCAGAAACCCGAAAGCAGCACCAGCACGCCCAGTGGCAGAATCCCATTGCAGAAAGTAAAGGGTCCACCACCTCTGCAAAAGGGAGCGGTTTCTTTTTGGGACATCACCCCCCCGGGTTTCCAGATTTTCCTGCTCCCGCTACTCAGGGCGCCACAGTTGTTCAGAAAGGCGTTTGGAAAAGAGACAACAAAAAATGCGTCCAAAAAACCCTAAGGTGCAAAAGGGCTGCCCATGCTCCTGCCAAGTTTTGGGTACTCCCAGTCCCCCTTTTCCCAAAAAAATTTGGTGGACTCTGCACCTTTTCAGAGAATAATGGTTTGGGGGAAAGGGGTTCCAAGCCGTAATTTCTTTTCCAAAAAAGGGCCCATACCAGCACTTAAATAAATTTAATGTAGAACAGAAGGGGGGGGCCAGTCCTTGAGGCTTATGGGTTTTTTTTTTCCAAAGGTGCACGACAGCGCGGAGTCGGGGAGCTGAATTTGGGGTCGGGGCCATAATGCCCCTTTAGGGCCCCAAACTGGGTGAATGGGGTTCCCTGCCCAGGCACACCAACAATTTGGGGACGGGAAAGCCCCCCGCTTTCCCCTTTCCACTTATCAAACTGCCCCTTTCCCGCCAATGTCCGCCCTCCTAACCCCACCACCACCACCACTAAACCCTCCCCCCAATATTGCTCCATCATACCCCATGTGAAAGGGACAGCGGTATCCCCCAAAGTTTACCCCGGGCTTGCCTGGGGCCGAACAAGTCACACAGGGGGGGAAACCTGTTTCCGCGTCATGCAGAAAGGGAAACGATGTTTTTGGCTTTCTCCGGGGCCAAAACTGCAAAACCCGAACCATGGTGACGGAAAAAGGGGGGAAACAGGGTGCCCGCGCTGCACCGAGGAGTGATGGCCCCTGCGCCCGCATGACCCCGTGTTCAATCGGGTTTTGTAAAAAGGGTTTCCCCCTGAAGTCTTCCCCCGGATCTTCAAAAGATTCTAAAAAATGCAGGAAACGGTGCATGCACTTAATCCTTTCCCTACAAAACGGAAAACCCTCCCCGAATTGCAGCGGAAAAACGGCCCCCCCCAACACACTCTAAATATCGTGTTTCCACCCTTGGGAATTTCCCAAAGCCTGCACATTTTGGGGACCGACTGTATGAACAAAAAAGGGCCCAAATTAACGATTTTTTTGTTGATCCAGGGGGGGACAGGGTACTCCGCTGTTTTAACTTTGATTTCACCCCATGGAAACTCATGCAAAACCCTCCCCTTTTGGGTTGAGGCCAGCCCGAGGAGGCGATTTTATTTTCCCAGTCGCCGGGCCTAGGGGATGAATAACGTCATTCCACTGCTTAAATGCCCTGAAACAGTGCTAAAAATCTGTCTGGGCGGGGGGGACTGGGCCCGTTGCGGCCCCAAAATCTCGCGGCCACAAGAAAATCCGTTGGGAATGAAATGGGGGAGGACATTGGGAAACAGGGAACATTGTCTGGTGAAATGATGCATTTTACCCCGGTGACAAGAGAGGGGGAGCCGGAGCAGCTGGGGAGGTAAAGATGGAGATGGGAAGAGAGGCAGAAAGACCCCCCAAGCACCGTGGCAGTTTTACAGTGGAGAGGGGGGCAGGGGGGCCCCCCGGAGTCACTTGGGCAGATTTGGGCCCCAGCATGCTATTTGCCTGGCTAGTGACAGCCCAATAGTCCCCCATCTGGCAGAGGGATGCTTTGGCTTTTTCCCCCCTATTGGGGCCCCCGCCCACCGGCCCCAAAGGGGGGAGCCTTTTTTCCCCCCTGTGAGAGGGGGACAAAATCCAAATATTGGGGGTCCCCGTAGCAGTTGGGGCCCCGCCTATATGCGGCATCGGCCCTCCTCTGACAGGTCCCGACGGGGGTTTTTTTTAGCGCTCACGTATACTGCCGCGGCTTTTCCCGGGGGAAGGGGGGGGTAGGGCCCGTAAAAAAAACCCCCAGCAGCAAAACCCAAGTCTTGGGGTTTAATGAAGACAGCTTCCCTTCACCCCCCTAGTTAGGGGGGCGGTCCCCCAGCAGCACAGCGGGGGCCCTTTAGGAGACCCCCGAACCAAGGTTTGGCCTACTTGGGGCAAACCCCCTTTCCAACGCAGTTAGAAGTTTCCGCTGGACTACTGGGCAGCCAAAAAGGGTTTTTGGCCCGCAACTTGCCGAGTTTGCAGTGGAGAAGCGTCCCGCCCGGGCCCGTAGTGGTTGGGGATCAAAGCGGGTGGGTTTAGTGGGGGCGGGGGCCATCGTTTCCCCCAAAGGGGAACCCGCTTGTCCCCGGGGAAAAATGGAACGAATGACTTTTGTCAAGATGGGAAAAAGGGGTGGGAGGGAAGGATTTCCAAACACCCAATGCCTTAGGCGTCAGCTACATCAGCCCTGGGCGCCCATCCAAAACTGTGGGGAAATGAGTCCCGGGGGGGGTTTTAAACTACCTGCCTCATCACTATTATGATGCCGCCACCCCCCCCTGATGCCACACTTTTGCTGCCATTTTTTCCAAACGCCCACCCCCCTTTTTTAAACCCGAGACTGGTATTTTCCACCCCCCTTCCCCCCCCCCCCCTGTCATTGTGCCACTCTCGACCTCATGCTGCTGGTGCTATTTCTGGGGCCGGGGCCTCCACACTGTGTCATTGTCCCCCTCTGGGGGCCTTTCTCCTGGTTTTTTGCCCCCTCCCCCCCCCCCCAAAGCCCCTTTCCCCCCCTCACCCCCCCCCCCCACCACCCCCCCGGGGTGGTTGTTTTATCCCCAACTTGGAAGGCCTTGTGCCTCTGTTTAAACCCCCCATGAGCCTGCCCTTTCCCCCCGTGACCTAACATGTGGCAGGGCCACTCCCGTGGGCCCCCCTGTTTTTTCCACCTCCAAATGTCTTGGCCACGTTGACCCTTTTTGCTGCGCCACCGTCAACTCCACTCTCTTTCCTTGTGCCACTCTGGGGCCTACTCCTGTTTTTTTTCCACCCCCCAGAAAAATCATTGTGCCCGGGCTGACCTCTGCTGCTGGGTGCCGTTAAACCCCCCCACACTGTGTCTTTTTGCCACTCTGGGCCTAAAAATGTTTTTGCCACCTCCAAATGTCATTGGGCCACTCTATGAAACCCCATGGGTGCGGGTGCCGGACCCCACACTCTGTCATTTTGCCCCTCTGTGGCCTACTCCGTTTTTGCCACCTCCAGAATGTCATTGTGCCACTGTTGACCTCATGTGCTTTCTGCCCTTTACCCCCACACGTTCATTGTGCCACCTGTGGCCTACTCCTTTTTTTTGCCACCTCCAGAAATTTATTGTTGCCCTGTCTGACCCCAGCTTTTGCCACCGTACCTCCACTTTCTGTCATTGTGCCCCTCTGTGGCCCTACTAAATGTTTTGCCACCTCCAGAATGCCATTTGCCACTTTTCTGACCTCATGCTGTGCTGCCAGACCTCACACTGCGTCATTGGCCACCTTTGGGCCTACTATTGTTTTTCCCCCCAAATGTCCCTTGGGGACACTGTCGGAAAATTTATGCGGCCCGTTGCCCGTGACCCCCCACCCGTTTCCTTGTTTCCACCCGTGGCCCACTCCGTTTTTGCCACCCCTCCCGAAAGTCATTGTGCCCCTCTTGACCTTTATGCTGCTGCCAAACCGTCACCTCCAACCCCCTCTGTCATTGTGCCCCTCTGTGGGCGGGGGTATGTTTTGGGCCCCCTCCAGAATGTCAAAATTTTCCAATGACTGACCTCATGCTGCTTCTCCGTGGCCCCCACACTGTTCATTGTGCCACTCTGGGCCTACTCCCGTTTTTTGCCAAACCCCCAAAATGTCATTATCCACTTATGAAACCCCATGCCGGGTGTGGCGGGTGTCATTTTGGGCCCCTCTGTGGCCCTACTCCTGTTTTTGGCCCCCCCCAGAAAGTCCTTGTGCCCCTGTTGCAACCCCCTGCTTTCGTGCCGTGAAACCCCCACACTGCGGGCCATTGTTTCCCCTCGGGGGCCCTCCAAATTTTTGCCACCTCCAAATGTATTGTGCCACTGTCTGACCTAATGCCGCTGCCAAACCCTCACCCCACTCCTGTCCCTTGTGCCATTTTTGTGGCCTACTACTGTTTTGCCACCTCCAGAATGTCATTGTGCAACGTCTGAAACCCCATCTGCTGTGCCGTGACCTCCACACTGTGTCATTGTGCCCTCTGTGGGGCCTAATTTCCCTTTCTGCCACCTCTAGAATGTCATTGTCCCCTGTTTTGACCTCATGTGCTGCCCCCGTCACTTTCCCCACTCGTCCCTTGTGCCCTCTGTCCCCACTACAAATTTTTGCCACCCCCAGAATTTCATTGTGCCCCCTTTCTGGCCTCATGCTGCTGTGGCTGGGCCCCCGTTCCCCCTCCAAAAAAACTCTTCACTAATGTTGCCACCTGAGATCTCAGCTTTTTTTTTTTCCAACTATCGCTGGCATGTGACATTATCAGGCTACATTCCCCTTGAGTTTTAATGGTCAGTTTGCCTCTTAAGATGCCCAGAAAAATTTTATAGTGGAAGCGATTCTAAGAGCGGGCGGCAGTCATGATCGTGTTAACTAAAACACAACATTTTATGAAGACCAAACCAAGCTCGCCTCTTGCATAAATTAAGCAGGCACAATGTTCTACCAGCAACCCTGCATGCTCGGCAGCCTGGAAATAGCTGTTTTTATTAACGTGATTCTCCCGAAGTAATCGGGACCCGAATTGAATTTTGGTCGGGAAATTATCGGGCGAAGTGACCGACATCAAATTTTTGAGAAATTCACCCATCTCTAATTGGGATCCTCCCCCCATCCATCACCCACCTTAGAATGGTTTTTTGTTGAGAAAATAAAAATTTATTTAAAAAAAGATCATAAGTGTTTGGAATTTTTTGCCTTGTTTGATAAAAATATTTCTTTATATGTTTTTTGTAGAATCTTTTTATTATGTTTATTTCATAGGTGATGGGTTTATTGTATGCATTGGTGGTGGCTCACTGTTAGCTACGGACATATGCACTTGATGGCCGTACACCTATCTCATTTCGTCTTTTGAAATGGGTATTTATCTAGTTGGTTGTTTTCCCTTCAGTAATATGGCCGGGTTAGTTTCAGTCTTGCTACTGCGCAACTCGCGATTTTCGCAATCTTGCGCAGCACAACCGTTGCTATGGACGTGCTGGCTAGTGCCGACTGTGTTTCCGGATATGCGCACTTTAGATTTAGAGACACCGAGAGAGATGTACTTCTATCATACAACTGTTCATTGTTTATATATATAGGTGAGTGATAGTCGTCTCTGCTAGTGATGAGCGATTACGTTGACTATCGTCATCGGGCCGGGTAATAGTACGATATCGGGCAAATTTTTCAACTAAGATATCCGATAGTCGATAATAGATATCGCCGATGAAATTAAAGTCTATGGGAGAGGAACAACAACCTTCATTCCATAACAAACCCAAACAGGGATGGAGAAAGCTGAATTAACATCCCAACAGCAAAACTGTATACGTGCTACATCTAGGGCAGACAATTAGGTTTATAAAAGCACAGAAAAAAATCACAGACCATTCACTATCCTGTCTTGCACCACACAGACCCTTAAACCCTGCATGATCCACAAATTAAAAAGTGCCAGAAGGCAGTATGATTTGTAACCATCAATTTTACTTGAACTGGACATTGAATATCCCTGTCCTGGAACTCAGCATGATGCCCAAACCCTGCATGACCCCAGATTAAAAGTGCAACGGAGCGAAAGGAGTCTTTCAACCAACATTTTAATTGAAACTGGACATTGACTATATCCTGTCCCCTGGGACCCGTAAGTATACCAAGTAAACCTTGTTCCTGACCCCCAAATAAAAAAGTGTGCCGGGGAAAAGGAGTCTTTGTGACCCAGGCTAATTTTTATTGACTGGGACATTAACTATATCTGTCCCTGTAAACCGCAGATAATGACCAATTAAACCTGTCATGACCCACAGATTTAAAGGGAAGTGCCGAAATAGGATCTTTTCAAACACCAGTTTTTGTTTCCACTAGACATTGACTATACCTGTCCCTGGGCCACAGCAATGACCCCTAAACCGATGTTTTGACCCACAGATTCACAAAGAGGACTAAGCTATTTGTGACAGTGACGGGGGTCTCATTTAGTATATTTTTTGTAACTGACATTTGTTTTACAGAATTTATTTAGGGAAGTTTTATTTATAGATTTACCATTATTACATTTTGCTTTTTTTTTCAATGTGATAGACGATTACGAACATACCACCGCCTCCCTGCACTTTAGAAAGGAATTTTTTACACGTGTAGATGTGTAATTCATCCGCACACCCCATAAGTAATAACAAATGTCCTAAGAGACATCCCCAAACACTTCTTAGTTGAGAAGAATTTGCCCTCCTGGCTTCTGAGACTGAATTCAGCCAATCAATTCACTGGTTATTTTCCTCCAAATCCTTCTTCATTGATTAGGGACAGACGCCCTTGGAATCAATGATGCGAACCCCATAGTGACCCAGCCCCGAGAAAAATTTAAGCCTCAAATTTGTGCAATTGTCATTCACCGGCCCCTGACCCCTTTAGAGAGTACACTACTTAACCTCACATGAAATCACCTTTAGGTTGAAAATCAGATTTTTTATGAGAATTTGAGAGCTCTCCAGATTTCCCCCTAAAGGTGAGAGCCATGCTGGCCGTCAGCCATTGTTACACGAGTCCAGCTGCCATGGCCCAGACTTACAGTGGGTGCGGTTGAAGAGACCAGGCTTAGCATCTGTCATTCCTAGTAACAACGCAGGTTCAGCAGCCAGGGCCGGGAGTTTATACAGTGGGTGCGGAGAGAGCCCAGGCTGCGTCCGTCATCTATAACACAGTAAAAATGCCCTTATGACGCAGCAACGAAAAAGTCGTGCTGAAGCAGAGTGCGAAGCGAAGTGTGAGGTAAGACCCTCCAGCCTTCCTCAGTACACAGTCAAGACCTGTGTAGCGCTGCCCTCCGTATGAGTGCGGACCAATTGAGCTTAATTGGAAACACTGGTGTTTAACGTTCCTGTTCCACCAAGAGCCCTTATTTCTTGGCATTCTTTTCTCATTTTACTCAACGTGCTGGAGGAAATTGTCTTCTGTACTTTGTTCTCTGTCCATGCTCCTAATACTCCATGTCCTCTGAATAACTTTAACCACGATCTGGTCAAGTTTTCCAGTACCTTCCCATGTAAATTTCAAGAAATTTTTTTTACCAACTAGTTTTGTACATGGCAAGTTTTTAGTATATTTAATTCTAGAAAACATATTTTTAAAATAGGAGGAATCACACCATGTCCTATGTTTCTCTTTTTCAATATGTCATTTAAATGGTTTCTCAATCAGGGATTGATAGCTCTGTAAAGATCTTCAAAAACAAGTCATATTGCAATGTGTGGGTCATGTAACAGGGTCCTACCTATTCCTGTTTCCTGACAGCACCATCACCCTTAGCCACTCTTGACAATTGTGAAAGAACAAATTTCTGGTATTAAACAACCTTTTTTTTTTATACTCAAGGACCTGATAGAATAGTTTGCCTTCACAGCAAAATGCCCCCAAAACTTTCAAAACATGACGCCTTAGCCACTATTGACAATAGTGAAGACAAATGTCTGTTAGAAACAAAAAAAAATTGTATAATAGAATCTGTAGCATAGCTGTAATGTCACAGTCAAAATGCCCCCAAAAATTCAAACATGACCCTTGAGCCACTTTTGACAATTGTAAAGACAAATGTCTGTTAGAACAAAATTTTTTAGAATAGGACCTGTAGAAATGCTGCATTTCAAAGCAGCAAGACACAAAAAATTATAAAAATGACCTATTCCTCACCACTGTTTAAAAAATTGTGAGAGGAGAAATGGCACGTAAAAGCCACATTTCTGTTCCAAAGGACCATGACTATTCTGTATCTCAACAGCAACATGACCTCATAACCATTGACATGTGAAAACTTCTAAAGATAACGTTAGTAAATGGAATAACGGTGTTGTCATAAACCTGCTGTCCTTTTACAGTCTCCTCATAGCAAAACCATCAAAATGAACGTTGGGAAAAAAGAAATAAAACTTGGCAGATAAGAAATATCATTTAAAAAGAAAAGTTTTCAAGAAGGACCATTTCGTTTGAAGAAGGAATGTGAAGTAGACCGGCAACTAATCAGGTGACCTCGGCAATTGGGGCCACAACAACATCAGAGATTCCATGCTGATTCATCTTGATGAAAGTCAAACGATCCACATTACTGATGGAAAGCCTGATGCGTTTGTCTGTATGACTCCTCCCAGCTGTGCTGAAGGTCCGCTCAGATATGACGCTGTGCTATGGGCAGGACAACACCACTAAGGCGTGGCAGGCGAGCCATTCGTTCATTTTTGGGTATACCCAGAAGTCTATTGAGTCCGGAACACATCCAAAAACATCGGTATTGAGACGCATATAGTCGTTGGCTCCATGATCTTAAGGCAGGTCTCTGTGTGTTGGATGTTTCCCTGCATTGCCTGCGTTGTTGAGTTGGTAAATAAAGATTGCCAGAAGGTCACCCATTAGGCCTTCTTCCACCTTGCCTGCCTGCTGCTGCGTGCTACGGCTACTTGGCACTCTACAGCCTGTCACCGACCGCTGATTTGTTCCAACCCACCGTGCATTTGAGGAATGTGAAGCAGACGCAACAGATGCACCAGTTGATCAATCACAAGGTCTCCATTTCCTGCATTTTACTCTCTATTTCTGGGTGGGTGGAAGTGAAAGTGCTGATTTTGTTTTGTACCCGGGGATCCAGGGGTGGCCACCCAGTAACCTTTTGTTCATTTTGATGGCTTTAATGCGAGGAATCGTTGGAGTGAAATGGAGCATCCAAGCAACCTCATGTAGAGATTTTGAGCCTTGATTTCCCCAAAAGCCACTGGCCGTGGTGCACAGCAAACTGATCTTTCCTCATCTTCCTCCTCCGCCTCAAATTCGCGCAACCTCTTTTCCCAAGGCAGGGCACGTCGGTAACGTCGGTGTCCAGGAATACCTCATCCTCCCCTACTCTCCCTCCACTGCCTCCGGCACAGCTTCAACACCGCCCTGACTTGCCCTGAGATGATACACCCTGAGAGCTGTTGCGCCGCCGTATGCACTAGCACTGGACCACCGAACCACGCTAATGAAGACCGATTGAAATTGTGAAACTGTCGTCAATGTGGATTTGACGGAGAGAGAGGCTCCGTGTCCTGCAAATCTGTGTCCGTCTCCTCCTCCGTCGCTGGGGGACCTGTTGTTTAAGAGTGTCCAACGATCTTTCCCAAGTTTTTTGTATCCCCACAATGTATGCTGAAAAGGGCATTGTCCGCATGTCCATTTTGGGGGCCCTTCTTCAAAACTGCATGGTTGGTCCCAAAAGCTCTTTCAACCTCCCTTTCCAAATCCCCGGGGGTAAAAACCCCGAGGTGCACCGTGTTTTCAGGCCTTTGTGCCCACTTGTACGGCGAAAATGGCATTGGCTGCTGCCCTTTTCGCTGGAGCATGTGGAGGGGGGTTTTTCCCAAGCATGTTGCCCGTCAAAATTGGGGATGGTTGAGGGGAGGGCCAGGCTGCGCTGAACGCAGAAGGGGGGGCCCCGAAGCGGGCCCAGGGGAATTGGGGGAAAGTGCGAACTTAGCTTGGGCCCTTTCCCCTCTTCAGGCGGGTTAAAGCCCCCGGGTACTTTTTTTAGAATTTTTTGGGCCGCAAAGTTAAAATGACTTGGGGGGCCAGGAAAGGGGGGGTGCGCCAAAAAGCCTTACGGAAAATTTAAGGGTCCCAAGGGGGGGACTTTCGCCAGGTTTATGAAACCCCCTTGGGCCTTTTGGGGAATCTTTTTGTAAAACCACCAACCCTTTTTTAATTTTTCCAATTTGGGAAAAAAAAGGTCCACCAACCCCCTTCCAACCCGGGGGGGCCCGGTTTTTCCAAGCAGATTAAATTTAAACAGGCCTGGATTCTTGGGCAAGTGATGCCACCAAGGGCCCTTTGGGGGAAAAAAACCCTGCAAAATACCGCTTTTGAAGGGGGTGCGCCGACCCCTGAAAAGCCACCGTCCCCCCCAGAGACACCCAAACCCAGCTAACCCAGTGAGTTTGTAAACGGATTTTGGGCACCCTTGGCCGTGCTTTTGCCCATGTGTCGGTGGTAAGATGGATTTTTTCCGGGCCCCCCGATCCCAGAAAACGCGCTTAAATTTTTTTAAAGTTGACCGTGGTTGGCCCAAGGGCGGGGGGCAGCTTTTTGGAAAAGAAATCCCTACTGGGCATCTGGTTTTGTGGGTAAAAAAGAGCCCATGACTTGGGGGGAAAACCAAATCTGTGTCCCCCCAGATGGAAAGGCAACATTTCCAAGGCCAAAAGCCTGGCAATGGGGAAAATTCAGGTTTTTTTGGGTTTTGGGGATGGTTTGGGTTAAAGTTTTTCTTCTGTTTCCCAAAAACCCTGGAAGCCCGGGGAAGGTGGCTGCTGGGTTGGCCCGGCTGCCCCCGGCGTGCAGGTCGTAAAACGGGGGAAGGAAAAGGGGTTAGGATGGGTTCTGGTGGTGTGGTGTTACTCGGGGGGACGGTGGAGGCGGGGGAAAAGGGGCCGGGGGAATGATCCTGATCATGACTTGAGAGACGGGGGCACCCTGAGGAACTTTTTGGGTGGTGGGGGAGGAGGGGGGAGGCAGGACGAGGGTGGGACAGTGGTTGGGGGCCCCCGGCGTCGGTCGGGCCCTTTTTTTTGGCCAAGGGTTCCCTCCTTTTAAAAAATCAGCATTCACTGATGTGATAGCATTTTGGTGGGGTTAAACCCCTAAGGTTCTTGCTCTATTAGTTTTACGGCAAAGGCGGCATATGACATCACTGGGGAATCAGAGGCTGCCAAAAAAGGGCCCAGGCTTAGGGGTTTTTGGGCCCTTTTTTTGAGGCGTAAGCGGGGACGGGGTTTGCGCTGACCGTGGCTGGGGAATCATTCGCGGATTCTGTGACCGCCCTCTCCCTTTTTGAGGCGGGACCCATCTGCCACTCCCCCCATTTTTCCCTCGCCCGTGTAAAGCGTCGCAAGCAAATTCTGCTGAAAGACCCTTTGGGATCCGCAACGTCGTCTAAAATCATCAAAAAGGGGGGACTTCGTCGTCTGAATTCTACTCCATTAGCTCGGGCTAAAACAAGGGGGACGAAAGGCTTGCCGACCCCCCCGGGATTTTGCGTTTGACCGGCTTCCTTTCGCCTTTGATGACTCGAACTGGGGTCAGAGCAGAGAAAATTTCATCCTTTTTTGGGCCCCTCTTGTCTTTTAACATCCCTTCTGCCCCCCAAGGTCTTCAGAAAATGGATTACCCACAGGGTGGGTAACGAGTTGACTTTGGGGCTGTTATTTTGGAGGATGCTGAGTGCTATGACAATTTGTGGCCGTGATGGGGGACGAGGGGAAAGGGACTGCGGTGCGGTTGCTTAACCACTGAAGAACAGATTGGCGCGCTGTTGTTCTGAGATTCACAGGGCCCTGAAACGCGATGACAGGCCTGACGGTCCCGCAACGACGATCCCCGGCATCTGTTGTCGCCAGACTGGAAGGAGCACCTTTTCCTTCCCCCGTACCTTACCTCCGTGTCCTCCCCCCCTTTGCTCCTTACCACCTGAATTTCGCTCCTGTTAAAAAATATAAAAAAATTTAGAAGGTATGGAAGGTTTTGGAAAATTTTATTAAAAGACGGCAAACCAGCTATTTCAAACCCCCCCAAAACAAAACAAAATTGCTGGATTCAAATTAACTGCAAGGGGGCTCTTCAACAAAGCTGGCCTGCGCCAAAAGTGAAAAAAACACGTATTGAAATGTATACGGGTAATAAAAGGTATTTTTTTGGCCCTATCAATTCACCGTGGTGACTAAAAAATTGCGATTCAAAAATTTAAAAAGCAAAGTAGATTATCAACAAAGCTTACTACCAAAAGGAAAAAAAACCCCTGTTAAAATGAAGGGGGTAAAAAAAGGTATTTTTTGGCTCCTTCAATTCCCCTTTGGGGTGATATAAATTGTGTTTCAAATTTAAACTGCAAGTAGCTCTTAAACAAAGCTTGACTGACAAAATGTGAAAAAACACCTGTTGAAATGTAAGGGAATAAAAAAAGGTTTTTTTGGCCCCTATCAATTCACTTGGTGACTACTAAATTGCTGTATCCAATTTAACTGAAAATAGCTCTATGAAAAAGTTTGACGACCAAAAGTAAAAAAAAACACCAGCTGAATGTTACGGGATAAAAAAGGTATTTTTTGGCCCCACCTAATTTCCCTGTGGTGATACAAATTGTGTAAAAAAATTTTAATGCAAAGGTCTTAAACAAAGCTTGACTGACCAAAAGTAAAAAAAACCCTTTTAAAAATGTTAGGGTTTATAAAAGGTATTTTTTGGACCATCAATTCCCTGGGGTGCTACAAAATTGCTGTATTCATTTTTAAATGCAAAGTAGATTTAAAACAATGCTTGACTGCCCAAAAGTAAAAAAAAAAACCCTGTTGAAATGAAAAAGGGAAAATAAAAGGTATTTTTGGCACCTTTAAATTTCACCTGGGTGACTAAAAAAATTGCGTATTCAAATTTAATAGAAAAAGTAGACCCTATCAACAAAGTTTGACTGACCAAATTTTGAAAAAAAAAACACCTGCCCCTGAAAGTATAGGGGGAAAATAAAAGGTATTTTTTGGCCCCAAAATAAATTTCACCTGTGGGTGACTACTAAATTGCTGTATTCTTTTTTAAACTGAAAAAAGAAATTTCTATGAACAAAGTTTGGCCCTGACCAATTGAAAAAACACCTGTCTAAAAATGTAAAAGGGGAAATAAAAAAAGGGAAATTTTTTTTGGCCCCTACAATTCACTGTGGTAAATTAAAAAAATTGCTGTATTAAAATTTAAAAATTTCCAAAGTAAAATCTATAAAACAAAGCTTGGAATGACCAAAAGTAAAAAAAAACACCGTCTGAAATGTATACGGGATAATAAAAGGTATTTTTTGGCCCTATCAATTCATTTGGGGGAAATTTTAAATTGTGTATTCAAATTTAACTGCAAGGTAGCTCTAATGAACAAACCCTTGACTGACAAAAGGGAAAAAAAAACACCTGTCGAAATGTATACAGAATAAAAAAAGGTTTTTTTTTGGAACCTATCAATTCACCGGGTTAGTGACTCCCCAAAAATTGCGGGTTTCAAATTTAACGGGAAAAGGGTAAAATTATCAACAAAGTTGATTTCCCAAAAAGTGAAAAAAACCCCTTTGTTTGAAATGTATACGGGATAAAAAAAGGTTTTTTTTTTGGCACCTATCAATTCACCTGTGGGGGACTAAAAAAAAAGTTGCGGGATTAAAATTTTAAACTGCAAGGGGGCTCTATCAACAAGCTGGCCTGCGCCAAAGTGAAAAAACACGTATTGAAATGTATACGGATAGAAAAAGGTTTTTTTTGGCACCTATAAAACCTGTGGTAAATAAAAAATTTGTTTGGTTTTTAAAAATTTAAACCTGAAAGGGTTTGGCTATATTAAAAAAAGCTGGACGGGGCCCAAAATTGAAAAAGAACCCTAAACTGAAGGGGTATACTGATAAAAAAATGGAGTTTTGCACCCCCAAAAAATAGACCTGAGTTATAGAAAAAAGATCTGAAAAACCTAATATAAGGCAATGCAATGTCTAAAACAAAGTTTTTTTGGGTGTACAATATCCAGTAAACCTTTTGAGAGCTTGGCTGTGTTCGCCCCCGGGGGGGCCCCCCCCCCCCCTTTTCCCCCCCTAACTTTTCAAACGGTTGATCTCCTTTAAAAAATTTTTCTTCCCAACTAACCCAAAATCGAAAATCTCTGATCTAACTAATTTTTCCCTAAGGAACACAGCTCAAAGAATTTTCCCCTTTTTGGACTGTTTGCTAGTTTTTTTGGGGACAGAGGCAACGCACGTCCTACTGCTATGAACACTACACACACTGATCTAACGGGAAGGGGCGTTCTATGTAAAACGAGGTCTTGTGATTTCTCCACCTTTCCAACCTACACACCCAGTCATGACGTCCACACACATCTCACCTACCATTCTGTAACTTTTTTTCGGCCGCCAAAATGACGGGAAAGCCCCCGAAAATGGCGCATTTTAAAAATTTAGCACAGATTTAAACCCAAAAATTTTCGCTGATCTAAAAAAACCCGATAAAACGAAAAAATACCATGCCGATTTAAACTTTGTCGAAATAAATCGCTAAAACACTAGTCCCCGCCCCCAAAAATTACTGTTTTTATACATATTTTTGCACTTCTATATATTGGTAGTGTTTTTATTTTTTCAATCTGCCTAAAAAAAACCACTTTGTACTGTTAGAAAGTTTTACACTGATTATTTTTTTAACCCTTATTTTATTGAATTGTCTATTGAAAATCTTGATTCAAAATCACTTGCTTTATAATTGTGCACTTTTTAAACCATTGTTACGAAGAGGCTCTGTGAAGAGCCAAACGTCGTTTTTGATAGTGGAATAAATCACTTTTTTTACTTTGATATACTCCTTTGAATGCAAGGTGGATTCCGGGAAAACCACTGCAAGCAATGGAAGTTAAGCCACGCCAGGGACGAGCTAAGTACCCCCCCGGTTTTCCCCAGAGCCCGCCGCAAACCCGGGTAGACTTGCTTGGCGTAGGGCTACCAGGTCGCTACCCCTGGCGGACTTTCCCTTTTTGATGGCCCCGGGGGGGTACGCGGGTACAGAATTGTAAAACCAGAGACTAGTCGGGGACAGGGAAAGGTCAGGGGGCTGGGCGGCAGACTTTGGGTCAAGACAGCAAACGGGCAGGGGAGGCGGCAAACAGGGAATGTCAGGAAACCAGGGGGGGACTGGGGCACGGTGATCAACAGGACTTCCAACACCACTAAGTTAGGTAACGCACACCCCCAAAGAACCTGTCAGCTGAAGTTTTGGTCGAGCAAAGGGCCCCACAGGGCCTGTCGTGTGAGCTGCCCGAGACCTTGATGTCCTTTTCTTTGGGGGGGTCCACGGCAGGGGCAAGAACAAAGGTAGCAGAGGGGGAGGCGGGCGGTTTTAACCCAAGACGCAAAGAAAGGGGAGGCCCCAGCGGGTTTCCCATCTAAAGAGTTTAAAAAAAACTCTGCCCAGGGAAAGATCGGACCATTATCATGAGAGCGGGGCACAAAATGCCCAAGGGAGTATCCCCAAAACCTATTTTAACCCCCCGCTACCCGCCCGTTTGTTTGAGGAATGAAAATCTAGCTGAACCTGCAACTACAACACAGGGCCCCGCCAAAATTTAGCAAAAAATAAACTCCCCATAGAGACTAAAAAAGGGGAGACCGTGCAACGGAAAACAGACAAAAAAATGTGGGCCAGCTGGGGGCAGAGGGAACCCATCGGGGGGATAAAGTGACCCCATCTTGGAGAAACACGGTCACCACCCAGTGACCGTGTTTCCAGATAGGGGGGAGATCTGTAACAAAGTCCAGGGCCACAGGGGTCCGGGGTTTTTCCCGGCACGGGAAAGGGGCTGAAAAGGCCCGCGGGTTTGAGATGGGGGAACCTTAATTACGGGAAAAAGGGGGTGCAGGGCCAGAACCAAGTCCCTGACATCTTGACGAGGGGGGGCCACCAGTAAAAAACGGGAGACCACGGGTAGAAAACCAAAGGACTCCCGGGATCCCAGCAGTTTAAGAAGAATGCCCCCACTTGGGGGGCACATAATTTTTTCCCGGGGGGAAATTGTTGAAAAAAATCCAGGGGGGCACCGTAAACGAGCTGTTCTGGAGGGACTATTGCTGTATGGGAACTCAAGACCCCCGTACCGAAAAACAGATGGGGGTTAAGCTTTTGACGTTTTTCCCCGGCTGGCCGAACATGTAGAAGGAAAAAAAAAACTTTGCAAAAAAAAGCGCCCCAACCCTTCCTGCCGGGGTTTCCCAGGCTTGAGCCGACTAAAAGATATGGGAGGTTTTTTATAGTCGGGAAGTTTTTTAATTTGGGGTGGCGACCCCCCTTTCCACGGGTAACGCCACTCTTCTAGAGCCCAACTTTAGGGCCCATTTAAATTCGGATCCCCAAGGGTATAATTCTTCTCGCGGGAGAGAAATTTTTGGAAAAAAACCCCCCCGGGTAGCATTTTAAACCCGAGGGGGATCTCTGCGGGAAGGAAGGGGGGCCCCATTCCAAATGTTTTGGGCGGTTAGGGCCCGGGGCGAACAGGACAGGGCAAAACTTTGAATCAGTTTTGAAAAGGGTTGAAGGCTTCTTGAGTTTCCCGGGGGGGCCAGGATTTGGGGTTTGGGCTTTTTTTTCTTAGACCCAAACCAAGGGAGCCAAAAAAAAAAAAAAAGGGAAAGGAAATTTTTGGGGTAAAAATTTGTCTATAAAAAAATTTGGAAAACCCCAAAAAAACATTGAATGGCCCAAAGGGGGCCCACCGTTGGGCCCACTGAAAAAACTGCTTTTGAGTTTTGAAGGATCCACCCAGGAACCCTTTATCAAGACGATGTACCCAAAAAAGGGGAAAGCTGGTCCCTTTTCAAAGAGACATTTCTCCATTTTTTGGAAAAAAAGCTGAGGGGTGCGGAGTCCCCTTTGGGGAGTTTGGCCCGGGGTTTTGGGTTTAGTTTAAAGATCGGAGAAAAAAATTAGAATATCGTCTAAGAAACAATAACACGAGTAGGTAGGTCCCGAAGATCTCATTGCAAAGTTCTGAAAAGAAGGAGCGTTGCAGAACCAAGGCCTAACAAGATCTCAAAGGGGCCACCCGCGTAAAAAACGCGTTTTTCACTCCGCTCTCAATGCGAATTGGTTATAAGCCCCCCCCGCGTAGATCCGCTTGGAAAAGATTTTTTCGCCACGCAGAGGTCAAAAAGTTCAAGTAAAGGGCGGGGTAGGGCTTTCCTAATTTTATTAAGCCCCGTTTCGAAGGGCGGAGAGACCCGTTTTTTTTTTCCACGAAAAAGAAACCCTCCTGCTGGAGAAGAGGGGAAGAATGAAAGCCTTCAGGAGGTTCTCAATGATGTACTTGACATACCTTAGTCTCGGGACAGAGGGGGGGATAGCCCCGGGGCCCCGGGAGGGAGTACAGCCATTTTGGGCAATCAATGGGACAATCATAAGGCCGGTGCGGAAAAGGTTTGCCTGTCTTTCCGAAAAGATCGGCAAAGTCCCAGTTGGGTAGGCGGCCTGGGGGGGTTTTGCAGATTTCAGAGGGGGGCCCCGGGAGCTTTTTGAGCTTTAAAGGCAAGCGAAAAAACACAGGGAACCCAAAATGACTTCCCCTGGCTCCAGTCCAAGGGTCGGGGTATGGTCTTGAAAACCACGGGGGCCCCAGAAGGATTTCAGGGGGAGGATCGGGCGGACAAGAAGTTTCAAAGTCCCTTTTGAAGAGTCCCAATCTGCCGATGGGGGGCGCAGTGGGAAGCGGTAGCACCCAAGGCATTCCCATGCCGGTGAGAACATGGGGCTTCTGAAACGAGTACGGGGGAAACGAAACCTGGCAAAGTTCGGGGTTATAAAATTTCCCCTGCAGATCCTAATCAATAAAGGCTTTAGCCTAAAAGGTGCTGTCCGGAAAAACACCAAAAAATACGGGATGGTCAGAGGGGGAGGGCCGCTCGCCCATGGGGTGCCTCCCCTTTTGGCCCCTAGGTGGGGAAAGTTTCCAAAAAAAAGGGCCATAACCGCCAAAATTTAAACACAGCTTTTCTGACGCGCTGGGGAACGTTCATCTGGGACAGGGGGGCTCTTCAACCTGAAAGGGTTTTTCTTGGGAAAACACGGGGAGGAGAGGGGGGTCGGTGAAAACGGGAGCCAAGCGGGGTAGGGGCGTGGACGGACGCCCCCTCGTTAAAGGCGGAGCTCTTGTTGCCTTTCTTTAAAACCCAAATATCGATTCGAGGGGTAAGGATTAACTATCCAGAGCAGGGGAATCGCGCCGGCGGGTACCCTTGATTCCCCAGAGAGCCCTTCCCAGAAAGTAGCATCTCACTCTTAACATGCAAGATGAATGTCCAAAATTGGGACTATCCTTTGTTCCACCACCAAATTTAACCTATTTGAGGGGGTTAAATCAAAATTTTTGTTTGGTCGAAAATTGAGATGGCAAAAATTTTGCCAAAAAAAACAGGGGGAATGTATGGAAATGGGTATTAGTGAGGACTTTTGGGGGGCGTTAAACTCCTATAGGGATTTTCAGATGTACGTAAATAGGGCGGGGCCCCTTTACGAATTAAACTAAAAACACTAAAATGCCACTCAAGGGGAGATTTTTGTGGAATCTTTATTCTCAGGTCTTTTCAACTAAAGATTAAATAAGAAATTCCCCCTCAACTGTAGTCGAATGGAAAAGAAGCAATACGAATTGGAACAGGACATAATCTAGTGGTGAAAAACCTCGATAAAGGGTGGTAAAATTTTGTTTTTTGGACATCCAAAGTATTTACAAATGTGAATAGTTATTTGGGTGAAAATCCTGCTATGCACTTTTCCAAAAGTATCCCCCGGATGTCTTAAAAATTTAATTATGAGCATTTTTACTGAAGCCAAATTTTCCCAATATCTCAGTAAAAAGAAATTTTTTTCTTTCCCAAATTTTCCAAATGCAACCTTCTATGCTACCCCAAGATAAAAAAGGGACAAATCCCTTTAAAAGGTCTCCCATCGTTGGGTATAGGGTCTTTGACTCAAAATTTTTGGAATTTTCTAGACAAACCTGGCCCCCCTTTTTGGAATCTCTCTCCCGTTCAATAAAGATACTACAATTTCTAAGAAACTTGACGGGGTACAATTTTTTCCTGAAGTTGTTGCCGTATGATGAGAGGCATTTATAACCAGCATTCCCCATCCTCTGGGGGATACAAACTGTTAAACATTTCCCTTTGGGCAGAGGAACACAAATTTGAACGCACAATTAATTTGTTTGGATTGCTTTAATTTGTGTTGACCAAAAACTTTTTTTATTAACGGAGGGGTTTTCCACCCGTTGGGGGGCGCGAGGGCGTCCCGGGTCCATTGTACGCAAATTTTACCTCAGCTGGTGGGAGAGCCTTTTAGTTTTTGGGAAAATATGTCAAGTGGGAAAACCAAAAGGGCGTGGACTCGATATGACGATTTTTTCATCGTTTTGGGAAAGGCCCAAAGAGAATTTCAATTTTTTTATGGAACAATTAAACCCCCAATGATCGGGCTTAAATTTACATGGATTACATCCCGAAATCTTACCTTTCGATGTTAGGATTATGAAAGATAGTAAGGATCTATTTTCAATACCCTGTACGCAAACAGTCTTCTAATTTTTGCTTCATGGCGAAGTAGCCATCCTTTCCTCTAAAAAGGGGTATACCCAAGGCCAATTTTTGCGGTTGGTCGAAAATGTTCAAACACTATAGACTTAAAACAAGCTTGTGACTTAAAAAAAAGGGTTTAGGGGGGAAAAAAAAACCCTGAAGATGATCTGTAAGGGGGACCTATGCACAAAAATGACAAATCTCACGCTCCAAAAAAAAAATGAGCTAAATCCGGGTAACAATTTGCCGGATTATTGGAACCCTTTATGCGCTTAGGGAGGTGAGGGAAATTTTGAAGAGACATTGGAACATTTAACTCTAGACCAAAATAAAAAAAAAGTAGGGATGTATCCCTTGGTTACTTACAGGAAGGGGAAAGACCCAAAAGATTCCTTGGTTTAGAGCCCACATACCTCCTGTAAAACACTTTTGGATGGCAACCCCTTTTGGGGGCTTTAAATGAGTGGCGTAAGCCTTAAAATTTTTTTTGAAACAGGGCAAAACATTTTAAACAACATATGGAAAAAAATTTGAGATCAGACATTTTTTTAATTGCAAAACCAAGGGATATCTATCGGATAAATGTCAGTGTGGAAAAGAATATATTGGGAAAACCATTCGTGAGTTCCGCCGCCGTGTCGGTGAACATCTAGGTGACATACGACAATAAAAGGGATACTCCTATCTCTAGACACATATGGTCGGAACACAATGGTGTACACCAACATCTAAAATTTATGGGGATAGATATGGTTAAATCTAGTCCCCGTAAAGGGAATCTAGATAAAACACTATTGTGCAAAGAAAGTTTTTGGATTTTCACCCTGAAGACCTTATATCCGGTTGGTCTTAATGAGCAACTTAATTTTCAGTGTTTTCTATAAATGCTTCATAACGCCCGTTCTTAAATTCTAACTACATCTACAAACTAGTAAAGTATATATACCTACCCGAGTTGATATAATTTTGCTTGACCACTTCACTGTAAGTATTACTTGTCTTTAGACTACGGACCGTGGTTTCCGGCTAAGTTCATCATCAGTGATTCATTTTATTTGCGCAATCCTAAAAACCCGATGGTTCATTGAGGAGCGTCACTTTTGTGGGTGTATCACCTGAATTTGAGATACACCCCACGCTTACTCCGTAACGTAATATCCGGTTTCGGAGATAAGCAACTAACCACGGACGCTTCCGCGATCCAAGCCTCACTTTGGCTGTTATGCGGTCACTTCCGGTTTGCGCATGGAAGCGTCTAGCGTTGCCGAGGCAACACATGTGCCTGGCCTCGTTTTGTTTTGTTTTGATAAGACGCTTCCTGTTCTTTCTGACCGTCGCTGATTGGCGATTCAGAGACACGTGAAGAAGCGCTTCCTGTTTAAAAAAGGAGCGAATTTACCAAACAGTGCACAGCACATCATAGCTGCGTCTGGATGTTAGGAGCCATATGCTCCTTCCTGCCTGTTGAACCATGGCCGTAATTTCTGTAGTTAAGATAAAGCTAACTTTACTTTTATTATGGTTGTTTTTTGTAATATCTTTTTGAGCACTGATATAATTTATTTCTAATTTTCCAGCCTACTAATTACTGTCCCCTGAGGAGGTCTGTGTAGGCGCCGAAACATGTTGGGACTATAACGAAGTAAGGCTTGTTTTTTTCCTTGCTCCATTATCGAACAATTGAATTGAGGGTCATTTAGGGTAAGTTACATTAGGGACAGGTTCCGGCCGGGACCGTCCTTATTGCGACGAGATTTTTCCCGTATATCAGGATAGGATGTAAATAGGATCTTTCGAGGGTGCATAGGGTCAGCACTTTCCCCAAGTTCCTCCTATCCTGGTTTCCTAGCCATCCCTATGTAAATGTTTTTCACGGTCTATTAACATATGTAGCGCTATATGATTTATATTTTATAAGAGTATTTTAATTTAATCTAAATAAAAGTTATTTTTTAACTTCTTGTGCCCTTCCACAATGGTATAATACATAAAACATACTTCTTGGGCGTTTGTGGAGATTTGCCTCTAGTCGTAATATCATAGAGGTTTGTGTTTAAACAGAAAGTAGCCACCAAAGCTTCGTTATTCCAGCTCAGCTCGGAAACGAGAGTGCGAAACTGCACAGAATACTGACCGACTGTGGTGTCGCCCCGACGGAGCCGGAGCAGTGCTGCGTTAGCCGAAGAAGTGCCACCAGGTTCCTCATAGACCGTGCGGAAGCCCTGGAGGAAGGTTTGGAGGTCGGCTGTCAGAGGATCCCCTCGATTCCACAGTGGCGTGGCCCAAGCCAAGGCTTCTCCAGACAAGAGGCTGATTATGAAGGCCACCTTGGCACGCTCTGTAGGGAATTGATGCCCCACCATCTCGAGGTGGATGGAGCACTGGTTGATGAACCCACGGCATTTCCTGGGGTCTCCATCGTAGCGTGAGGGGAGCGGCAGATGCAGAGAGGGTCCAGAAGCCGGAGCACGGAGGGCAATGGAGGCCGGAGCAACGGAAGCAGGTGTGGCGGCGGCAGCAGGTGAAGGTAGACGGACCACAAGGTTCTGCATCATGGCCGCTAGCTGGTCAATACGTTGGCTCTGTTGGGCGACAGCCATCGTGACATCCCGAAGGGCGGGCAGAGGTACCCTGGCAGAATCCATGGCAAGTTCATACTGTAATGCAGAGGTGGATTCGCTGGACCACCGCAAGCGATGGTAGTTAAGCCACGCCAGGGAGCGGAGTTTAAGTAGAGTCAGAGAGTGCCGGGGGCGTTTCCCTTAAATAGGACCAGCGGTCGGCAATAGGCAATAGCCGTCGCGCACCCGCCCTAAGCAGCGGGTACGCGCGCGGTGGCCGGGACAGGCAGGAGCAGTGTGCACCGGAGCGGGGACGGGTAAGTGGAGCGGCGCCATGGACCGAGCAGCAGGGGGATGGCCGCGTGGAGGGTCAAAAGTTTTGGGGGGGGGGTCACTTAGAAATTTCCTTAGTTTTGAAAGAAAAGCACAGTTTCTTTCAATGAAGCTAACATTAAATGAATCAGAAATACGCTCTATACATTGTTGATGTGGTAAATGACTATTCTACT
Source organism: Phyllomedusa bahiana (assembly GCA_025379985.1). Classification (NCBI taxonomy): domain Eukaryota; kingdom Metazoa; phylum Chordata; class Amphibia; order Anura; family Hylidae; genus Phyllomedusa; species Phyllomedusa bahiana. The sequence continues at coordinate 5,683 of JAODAL010017860.1, read as the reverse complement.
ATAATAGCTGCAAATCTAGTTGTTAATGCAATATCTACATAGGTGTATAGAGGCCCATTTCCAATAACCATCACTCCAGTGTTCTAATGGTACATTGTGTTTGCTAACTGTGTAAGAAAGCTATTGGATATTTTGGACACCCTTGAAAACCCTTGAGCAAGTATGTTAGCACAACTGAAAACAGTTTTGCTCATTAGAGAAGCAATAAAACTGACCTTTCTTTGAGCTAGTTGAGAATCTGGAGTATTACATTTGTTGGTTCGATTAAACTCGCAAAATGGCCAGAAAAAGAGAAATTTCATGTGAAACTTGACAGTCTATTCTTGTTCTGAGAGATGAAGTCTATTCCATGTGAGACATTGCCAAGAAACTGAAGATTGCCTACAACGGTGTGTACTACTCCCTTTAGAGGAGAACACAAACAGGCTCTAACCAGAGTAGAAAGAGAAGTGGGTGGACCCGCTTCACAGCTGAGCAGACAAGTACATTAGAGTCTCTAGTTTGAGAAATTGATGCCTCACATGTCCTCAACTGGCAGCTTCATTAAATAGTACCGCAAGATGCCAGTGTCAACGTCTACAGTGAAGAGGCAACTCCGGGATGCTGGCCTTCAGTGCAGAGTGGCAAAGAAAAAGCCATATCTGAGACTGGCTAATAAAAGAAAAAGATTAAAAAGGGCTAAAAAACACAGACATTGGACAGAAGAAGATTGGAAAAAAGTGTTATGTACAGATAAATCAAAGTTTGAGGTGTTTGGATCAACAGAAGAACATTTGTGAGATGCAGAACAAATGAAAAGATGCTGGAAGAGTGCCAGACACCATCTTTCAAGCATGGTGGAAGTAATGTGATGGTCTGGGGTTTCTTTGGTGCTGGTAAAGTGGGAGATTTGCACACGGTAAAAGGGATTTTGAATAAGGAAGGCTATCACTTCATTTTGCAACGCCATGCCATACCCTGTGGACAGCGCTTGATTGGAGCCAATTTCATCCTGCAACAGGACAATGACCCAAAACACACCTCCAAATTATGCAAGAACTATTTAGGGAAGAATCAGGCAACTGGTATTTTATCTGTAATGGAGTGGCCAGCGCAGTCACCAGATCTCAACCCCACTGAGCTGTTGTGGGAGCAGCTTGACCGTATGGTACGCAAAAAAGTGGGATTCTGGAAGCATGGGGTGAAATTTCTCCAGATAACCTCAGCAAATTAACAGCTAGAATGCCGAAGGTCTGCAATGCTGTAATTGCTGCAAAGGAGCACTCTCTGATGAAAGCAAAGTTTGAAGTAGAAAATTAATATTACAAACAAAAATCATTACACAAAATTGTCTGGGTAACCCCAAACTTTTGAACGGCAGTAAATATATATTATTATATATATATATATATATATATATATATATACCACACACACACACACACACACACACACACATATATCATAAAAAAGAGAGCAGCACAACCTAAAGTCAAACTATATATTAGGTGCCAGTGATAGAGACAGAAGGGGAAAAAAAATCACAGCACTCCCCGAAACACTCTCCACAAATAAAAAGTGTAGGATTTGGTATCAGAGAAAAATCATCTAATTTTATAATTTGTTTATAAATTCAAGGTCAGTTGGCAAGGCATAATAAAACTAAAAACTAGTCTGAAACTACTTAAAGGGAAACACTTAATCCTCTTTTACAAGTAAGAAGCAGAACCTCACACATTTGGAACAGCAATTAGGGAAGAATGAAATGTAAAATGCTGTACATACATGAGTAATCATAATTAGTGTTGAGCGATTATTATCGACAAAGTTGAAATCGGCACGGTTTTTATGTTGATCGGAATTTTTCGATCACGCGATAATTTAGGTGAAAATCTGCGCATAATCTATTAATATCGCGCATTTTCGGCGTTCCTCATTTTGGCGGCCAGCAAATCAGCTTAGAGAATAGAGCAGGTGAGCTGGGGGGTGCAAAGTCAGGGACTGGGATGTGTATGGTTGTGATTGGCTGGAAAAATCCCATGACCTCGTTTTACATAGAACAGCCCTTCCTGTTCAGCATCATTTGTTGTCTGTGTCTCATAAGAGCAGGACGTGTGCTAGGTCACTCTCAATACAGCTCAGCGAAACAGTTCTCTTTGTTCACACAGACAACTATGCTTTTAGCTGTGAACATTAGAACATAGGTAGATTAGAGAATGTCAGTTTTTAGTTACTTAGGCTGAGAATTTTAAAGGAGCATCTAGCGCTGTACAGCCGCAGGGGAGGAGGGTGGAGAGGTGGGGGGTGTGGGCGAACACAGACAGACAGGCTGGCAGGCAGGCTTTTGAAAGGAGAGTGGATATTGTGCAGCCCAGACTCTGCTTTGACCCTGCATTGAAATGGGTTTTTTTAACAGTTTTTGGCCAGTTTTGGTGAAATATTAGCTTGTATTTTGTGCAGCCTGTACTTATATTAGGTACAGATCTTTTCTAGTAACTGCAGGTGTATTTGATAGGTGCAAAACTCACCTTTTATTATCTGTACATGATTAAATTAGTTTTTTTTTTTTTCACTTTGGCGCAGTTCAGTTTTGTTCAAAGACCCACTTTGTACTTACAATAGGATACAGAACTTTTCTAGTCACCGCAGGTGTATTTATAGGTGCAAAAACCACGTTTTATTATCAGTACACAATTTAATTAGGTTTTGTTCACTTTGGCGCAGCCCAGCTTTGTTGAAAGACCCACTTTGTAATTACAATAGGATACAGAACTTTTCTAGTCACCGCACGTGTATTTCATAGGTGCAAAAACCACGTTTTATTATCCGTACACAATTTATTTAGGTTTTGTTCACTTTGGCGCAGCCCAGTTTTGTTAAAAGACCCATCTAGTATGGATATTACCATACAGAAATTTGCTAGTAATTGGTGTTGTATTTCATAGGTGCAAAAACAACCTGTTAATATCAGTACACAATTTAATTACATGTTTTTCACTTTGGCGCAGCTCAGTTTTGTTCAAAGACCCATCTTGTACTTATATTACCATACAGAAATTTTCTAGTAATTGCAGGTGTATTTCATAGGTGCCAAACCCACCTTTTATTATCCTTATACATTTCAAATAGTTGTTTTTTAGTTACTGTTGATGTATTTCATTGGTACAAAAACCACCGTTTGTTATCCGTATAACTTTTAAATAGCTGTATTGCATGTGGCGCGGCCCTATTTTTTTTTCAAATAGCCACGTTGTACGACAATTCTGCTAAAAAAAAATTCTAGCAACTGTACTCGTTTGTCATTGCTGCAAAAAACACAATTTCTCATCCGTGTAACTTTTGAATAGTTTTATTGCGCTCGTTGAATCTCAGTTTGGCGCAGATAGAGCAAATGTATGATAGTTTGTTGAAAACTATCAGTTCCTAGTCCTACTGGGCAGTTGTAAATCCCTGGGACTGAAGGAAGAACACTGTTGATTTTGTCTTACGGTTCTTCCACCAGACCGCATTTCACAGGTATTCGCTAGAAACATTTCAGTTTCCTAGTTGGCTGTAGGAATTTAAAGGGATTTAAAAATAGCTGTGATTTGCCGTCTTTTAATAAGAGACTGTCAAAAACTCTTCCATACTTTCTTAAATTTTTAAGAAAGTATGGAAGAACATGGAGCGAAATGCAGGTGGTAAGCGAGCAAAGAGGGGTGTAGGACATGGTAGTAGAGGTACGAGAGAAGGTGCTCCTTCCAGTGCTGGCGACAACATGCATGCCAGTGGATCGTCGGTTGCAGGACCATCAGGCCTGTCATCGCTGGGTCAGGGCCCTGTGAATCTCAGTAACGAACAGCGTCGCCAATCTCTTCTTCAGTGGTTAATGCAACCTGAATCCAGCAGTCTTAACTCCTCGTCCACCCAGTCACGCCCCAATATATTGTCTCAGCATGATGCATCCGTCCCAAAAATGAAGAGAATGGCAGCCCAAATTCAACTTGTGTACCCACCACTGTGGATAATCCATTTTCTGAAGACCTCTTTGATGAAAAATGTGGTTGGGGTCAGAAGGCATGTAAAAAATGAAGAGGATGATTTAGTCTGCTCTGACGCCTAGTTACTGATGCCATCAGAGGAGGAGAAGGAAGCCGGTCAATCGGCAAAAATTATGGGCGGTCTGCAACGCCTTGCAGTGCCCCTTGCTTGTAGCCCGCAGCTTCTGGATGCAGAAAGTCAGGACGACCAAGTCACCTGTGTTGATGATGATGATGATGACATTGCGGATCCATCCCGGTCTTTTCCGCAGAATTTGCTTGCGAGCGCTTCATCAGTGGCGAGGAGGAAGACGATGGGGTAGTGTCAATACGGGTCCCGCCACAAAAAGGGGGAGGGCGGTCACAGAAGTCCGCTGATAAGATTCCCCCACCCACGGTCAGCGCAAACCCCCGCCTATTTTTCGCCATCAAAAAGGCCCGGGCCCTCTCAAGCCTGGGCCTTCTTTGAGCAAGCCCTGATTCACCCGCGATGTCAAAATGCCGCCTTTGGAAAAAGCATAAGAAGGGGCAAGAACCTTAGGGGTTAACCACCACAAAGCTATTTCGACAGCGAATGCTGGTTGAAATGGAGGAAACACTGGCCCAAAAAAGGCCAGACCGCCCCGGGGCCTCAACCCCACTGTCACACCCTTGTCTCCGCCTCCTCCCCTCCGCCACCCCAAGGGTTTCCTAAACCCCATGTCCCCTCAGAGTCATGTCAGGGTCACCTCCGCTTCACCCTCCACCGTCCCCCGAGACCACCAGCACCCCCAGAGACCCTCCTACCCCTTCTCCTCCCGCATTTTTGACGACTGGCACCCCATCAGGGGCCAGCTAGCGCCAGTGTTAAGTTCGTCTTTCAAAAGGGGGCCTCAGGTTTTTGGATGGTTGGCCCGATTAGTTGGGAGACCCGGGTCGTGATGCAAAATGACGAGAAGGGACAGGTTCTCTGGAAACCAAAGATAATTTTTTAGTTTAAAACATCCTTTATTTATACCCACATAGAGGGTTTCCCTTGATTTAAAAAGCATAATCGTTTAGAACAATCACTTGATTTAGGAAAAGTTAGTCGGAAACATGGTTTTAGGAATTTGGAGGGGAACTGTTCTTTTCTTTTATCGAAAAAACAGTTATTAGGGGGTTTATTGAAATAGCATTTTTTACTTTATGATTGTTGTTCATTAGGGATATGTATTGCTTTTAATTTTTTTTTTTTTTTTGTCCACCAAGTTCATAGCAATCTGTGATTAAACAGATTTCTAGGGTACAAGTATCTTAAACTTATGAGGGGGAAAATTTCAGGAATTTAATCCTTTGGTTGGCATATGGATACATTTTTAATGTCATCCTTAACAAATCCCCCCTTTGTGATGAAGTACCACGCTTGAATCTGACATCCCCCCCTTGATGGATTCCTAAACTTTTCCCCTTTTTGCTTTCCCTTCCCTTTGTGAAAGTGGAGAATCGCCCCGAGAAGGGGGCCCCGATAAACCCCCAACTTGCCCCGTCTTTCCCTAAACTACAAACTCCAGGGGCAAAATTAATATCTGGGGAAAGGAACTCTGGGGTTTCATGGGTCTTATCCTTGTCATGGGGGGGGTCAGGTCAAAAGTGCTACTTTTATCATCACAAACCAAAAAAGGGAAATGTCAGAAAGTTTTTTTAATTTTGGTAATTCCTGGCAT